>CAUYRH010058156.1:0-89930 GCA_963574655.1 Perodicticus potto
CCAGCTACTTGGGAGGCGGAGGCAGGAGACTCGCTTGAGCCCAGGAATTGGAGGTTGCTGTGAGCTGTGATGCCACGGCACTCTATCCAAGGTGACAGCTTGAGGCTCTGTCTCAAAAAAATAAAAATAAAAAACAAAACGAAAAGTTGTAAGAATCACACCACAAACAGTTATTAACATTTTGCTCATTGGTGTGCTCTTGCTTTCTCCATACAAATGTGTACACGTGCACTTTTTACATTGAACTATTGAAGAATTTGTTGTAGACATGTCACTTCACTCCTAAGTAGTATTTTCTAGAAACAAGGCATTTGTCTGCAGAACCACAGCACAATATTCACACTTGGGAAATTTAACATCAATATTGTGTAATACTGCCATCTAATACACAGCCCATATTCAAATCTCTCCATTTGTCTCAATATACATTTATTTGTCCCACTGTCCTTTATGGCCATTTTATTGTTGTTGTCTGATACAGGACCTAATCAAGGACCATGCATTGCATTTAGTTGTCATGACTATTTATATGCCTTACAGTTAGAACTGTTCCTCATTGATTTTTCCTTTCTTTTGTGCCTTTGATATTTTTGAGAGTCCAACCAGTTTTGCAGAATTTTCCTCAGTGTGCATTTGTCCAGTTATATCCTCATGATTAGACTCACATTAAACGTTTTTAGTAACAATATTCTGTAGGTACCTATCCTTCTTGATACTTTCTGCTGGAAGTCACCTGAGGACAGTTTGCCCAATTATTGGTGATGTTAGGTTTGATCAACTGATCAACATGATGTGAACTAGATGTCTCCATTGGTGAGATATCTTCTTCTCTTTGTCATTGATGAGTGGCCTGTAGAGTGATATCTTGGGACGGTGTGACTATTCTCCTTCCCAGAAATCTCCCACCCATTGGTTTCGTATCCGTTGATGAGTCTTCCCTGAATCAATTCTTACCATAGTGGTTGTGGTAAGGAGATTTTCTTATATTTGTAGAAGTTGACATTCTTTTGTAAAGTGCTTTCCCTTCTCACCTCTTCAAATAATTTAACATCATATGAACTCATGGATTATATTTTTTATTGTGTTTTAATCTACTCATATCATTGTTCATTTCAATGCTTCTATTAACCGAAATTGGGCCAATGGAGCTCTTTCAAGCTGGATCATGGGTTCTTTCAACATGTTTTGAACTTCCTTGTTTTGGACTCAACAGAATGTTCCAGACTCACCTCTTAAAATCAATACATATGGAAGACCGCATTACATAGGAAGTGAGCAGCCGCCCTCCTGTGGCTGCCTGACCACTGCTTGCTCCGGACTTCCCAGTCTTTTACAAACCCTGGGCTTTCAGTAGGGTGGTAATATCCAATTTCCAAGCAGGAAAATGGCTAAATTTACTCAGCAAGTTGAGCGAAAATAAGATTAGAAGTGCTGCCATAAATTTAACTATGTTTCCAAAAGAAGGAAAGTTTACATTCATGTCCAATCTCTGAGATCTTTATTCTCAGTGGGATCCGTAACCAAATGGATCTGGGGCTTGTGTGGGGGTGGGGTGGGGGGGAAGCTTCATGAAGACAAGCTCATTCACCCTTCTGAGCATGTGCGACTATGGCACAAATATGTGGGTCCAGAGAGGAAAGAAGACAGAATTTGGAGAGGGCCTGTCTGAGTACACTCACACCCCTGCCAGCTCTGTGACCTTGAGCAGAATTAGTCAGCCCCTGGAATTTGTTTTCTCTTCTTGGAATCAGGTGCAGTAATACCTACCTTAGAGGGTTGTTGTAAGGATCACATGAGATTCTAGGGGTCGAGCCAGCCCCATCTCTGGGCAATAGACTTCAAATTAATGGTGCTTGTTAGGATTATCCAAGGTTTCTGTCCCAATAGAGTCATGGGACAAATCTGAGTACAAACCCACAAGAAATCCCATGTGTAGATGAGCCTGTCCCCTCCAGGGGGTCACCTGGGGCTCTGTTCTCCCATGCCAATGACACAGCCATGGCCTGTGACCCTTTCCAGAGCTCCTCTTGGTCGAGTGCTATGAGAGGCCCTTGTTGGTGACAAATCTTTATCCATTTTGAAACTGACCTTGAATTTCCAGTTTGAGAAGGCAAGTGGCTATAGCAGTCAGGGTTATGGGTATAACCCTAGAGAACAGAGCAAAATCTGACTCTGAAGGTAAGAGATTCTTTTTCTCGTGTGAGCAGGCCCCTGCCTGGGGACCTTCCACAGGGCCTGGGCACTGGCCCCGCTGCCTACCCCTACCCGGGAATAGATAAGCAGCTTCACAAAGTGACTACCAGGGGGTGGGGGTAGGGGGCAGGCTGAACACAGCACTCATGGGATGTATTGGCTGATGTTGTCAGGATTGGTGTGTGAATGTGTGATTCCTCCAGAGTCCTGCGTGTAGGTTGAACAGCGTGAGCCTGCCTATGCGCAGTTCGTGGGTGTGATTTTGCAACTTACAGACTATGTGGCCTACTAACACACATAAAAGTCATAAAGGTCGGGTCCCCAAGTGGCTGCTGGAGCCTCTCACATCAGGCCACACTCTCCCCACTCAGCTCCCATCCCCACAGGGGCCTTCCCCCAGGTTGAATCTGCTCAGCCTCAGTTTACCCCTGTTTCACCAGCAAGGGCTATGTGGCTGGCAATGACCCCACCAGCTTGAGAAATGACAGAATAGGCAGCCACAGAGGAGGAGGGAGGGAGAAAAGACAGCAGCCCCTGTCCTGTGACGAGATCATTGAACAGATGATTTGGTCCTGCCTTGTTAATACCTCCTGCATAATTATTCTCACACTTAAAATCAAATAGGAAAATAAAGAGTGAGTGAGTAAGTAAGATGCCCCACACACATGCACTGAGATTCCCCTGCCCCATCGGACACACCCCCGAGGAGCACTAGTATTTATGGAGGCTCACCCCCCGACAGGTCCTTCACATCCGTCATCCCCCCAACAGCACTGCAGGGTGAGCACCATTACCCTCATTCTGCTGACAGGAACCTGAAGCTCGGAGATGTTCTAGAACTTGCCCGGGATCATGCAAAGAGCAGAGCCAGAGGTCTGCACAGACACACCCAGGGCACTTGGCCCCTCTGTGTCCTCAGAGGCCGAGGGCCTTCCTCCAGGGAGCCAGAGCACATGCCAGGGTGGGGCCAGCAGCCAAACCGGGCTGTTACTGACAGCAGTTCTGGGAGCTTGGTGTGGCTTTTAGCTGTGCTTCATAACTAGGAATCGCACGCAGCTCAGAGAGGTTCAGCAATTTGCCCAAGGCCACACAGCCAGTACCTGGAGTCACATTTCACCCAGAATCTCAAGGACCCCAACCACATGTCCCTCCCCACTCCTCTTGTGCTGGTCTTTTCTTTCTAAGCCACTGCAGTAGAACTATCACAGCTGACACTTACATTCAGACTGTGGATTGTCTGCCCTTAGGGGCAGGAAGGCAGAGCCCCTTCTGAGGGGCAGGCGGGAGGGCTCAAAACCATTTGCACCTCTCCTCACCCCAGCCGGGTGGAGGTCAGCCCCAGGCGGAGCTTAGCCCTAAGGCCAGGCTGATATTGTGGGGTTGGGGGGTGTTAAGACCTGTGGTGTCAGGAACTGCACAGGCTTGGCCACCAGAGAAAAACGTCCATCCGAGGCAGAGAGCCTCACACTTGTGACAGCACTGGCAGGGGGCACACAGGCAGGGAGACACATGCAGAGCCACCGCAGCCTTTGAAACTCCTCAGAGGAGAAGAAGAGAAATTCTCTGGGCCGGCTGCTTTGTCCCTTACTTCTCTGGCCCTGTCTGCGGCTTCCCCTTAGAAATGAGAGCAGGCGGCCAAGGGCCTTCCCTGAAGGCCCCAGAGCACACACCAGGGTGGAGCTGGCAGCCAAGCTGAACTCTTACTGATAGCAGTCCAGGGAGCTTGGTGCAGTTATTAGCCATGCTTCATAACTCGGAGTCATAGCTCAGAGAGGTTCAGCAACTTGCCCAAAGCCACACAGCTAGAAAGTAGACTTGGGTTTCACTCGGGGTCTTCAGGGCCCCAACTGCAAGCCCCTCTACACTCCTCACTGTGCTTGTCTTTTCTTTCTTTCTTTCTTTTTTTTTTTTTTTTTTTTTAGACAGAGCCTCAAGCTGTCACCCTGGATAGAGTGCTGTGGCGTCACAACTCACATCAACCTCCAATTCCTGGGCTCAAGCAAGTCTCTTGCCTCAGCCTCTTGAGTAGCTGGGACTATAGGCGCCCGCACAATGTCCGGCCATTTTTTGGTTGCAGCCGTCATTGTTGTTTGGCGGGCCTGGGCTGGATTCGAACCCGCCAGCTCAGGTGTACGTGGCTGACGCCTTAGCCCATTGAGCCACAGGCGCCGAGCTTTGTCTTTTCTTTCTAAGCCACCACAGCAGGAGGAATATTCACAGCTAACACTTACATGGAGTTTACCACAGACCCGGTCCTGTCCTACCCCTTCCTAAGGAACACTCCAGACTATCACCTACCCCCTGCCAGGCACTGTGCAGGCCGCTTTCACAGAGGTTCCCCTTCTCAGCAGCAGCTCCTGCAGGAAGGAGTCTTCGTACACGAGGAATGTGAAGCTCAGGTTCCATTTCTTCCCCAAGATCTGAAATTGTAGAGCTCAGACGAGAGCGGCATCTTCTGCCTCCAATCCCAGTACAGGAACATCAGGAGATGTCAACATTTGCTCATTTGTCAGGCAAGGACTTGGGGGCTTCTGCCTGCCAGGCACAGAGCTAGGCACAGAGGACAACACGAGAGGCAATGTCTGGCCCCCCCTCTCTACCGCACTAGAGAAACAGTAGATGACCAAGGTCAAGTGAGTGTTGAAGTTTCAATGAGGGGCAGACGGAGATGAGTAGGAGCTGGAGGGGTTGGCCAGCCCCCGGGAGACTCAGGACACTGAGCTGAATGGACACGGTGAGAGAAGTGGTGCTCCTAGCAGGGGACCGGGCTCCACCGGGTCTCCACATAGGTCCACCTGTTGTGTCCAGACACTGGCACTGGTGACAGTGTCTAAAGCCCTAAATAAGGCAGTAAGAGCCTTGCCTTGTGAGCACATAAGCAGAAGTAAATAGCAGAGCAAGTATGGATGGACTCCGGTTTACAAGCGTGCTTCGGAGGGAATGTACGAGCCAAGCTTTCCACTGGAGAGCTGAGACCTAGAGAGCGCGTAGAGCTGGGCAGGTCGGAGGTGCATGGAGGGGAAGCTGAGGGAGCGGGCACAGTCTGGGCTGGAGGAGCCGGCAGAAGGTCAGCGTGGCTGAGAGAGTGGCAGGCTGCAGGGGTCAGACCCAGTGGGGACTTGCAGGCCATCTTAGGCCTGCATTTTCTGCCAGAAACTCTGTGGAGCCCTTGACTGGATTTTCCCAGAGAAAGGACCCGATCAGATGCACATGGGCATGGCCCTGTGGGAGCCCTGTGGACCGTGATGGGCAGTGGGAGGGAGGGACAGTAAGAGACAGTTTTAGGAGGGAGAATCGGCAGGACCAGACAGTCAGCTGACCATGGGAGAGAGGGAAGAAGGAAGGAGTTGAGGCGCTGGTGAAGGAAACCCTGGCAGACAAGGGGCTTTCTGGGGAAATGCTGTGCTCGGTGTTGGATAGTGGGAGAGCCGTCCAGGGAGAAATGTCCAACAGGCAAGTAGAAGAAAAGCCTGCAGATGGTGACTTAGGAGTCACTGATGTCAACACGGCAGGATGAGAGAATGGATACGGTATCAGAGGAAAGGGCTCTGAAGTCCCAGCAGGTATAAAGGAGAGAAACCAATCCAGGGGAATTCATCTAAGAGGGCAGTGGTGGTGGTTGGAGGGAGGGAGAAGGGAGGCCCAGAGACCAGGGTGACACAGAAGGACAAAGTGGTCAACGTGTCAGCCACTGCTGGATGCTACAACTGTCAGCTAAATTTAAGAACAGTGATGTCGGGGTCCTTCAGGAGGGGGGATGAGGGGAGGCTGTGAGTGGAGGGGATCGTCACAGGCAGATAGGAAAGAATGAGGGGAGGGAGGAGAATGGTGGGATGAGCCAGCTGGCCTTGGAAGCAGGAGGACAGTGGTCTGAGAAGGCAGAGGTTGGGCCTGGAATCCCAGGACAAAAGTTCTGGGCTGTGTCCTACAGGCAGTGGCAGTCCTCCAAGTGTGACCAGTTCCACTCTTCTCTCCATTCTCCTCCCTCCCCAGCCCTCTTCCCTGAAGGGTCGAGTCAATAGTTTGCCAGCAGTGTTTGCTGCTGAGCAGCCACAGGCCTGCACTCACTTCCCCTCCACCTGTGCTGTCCTTGTCACCTCTACCTGACAAACTCTCACTCACCTTCCAAGACCCAGCCTCAGCCTCCCCCAGTGTGAGTCCCCATCCTGTCTCTGGCTCACTTGGTGTCTCAGAGCAAATTACTTCACCACTGCCTCGATTGTCCGGTCCATAAAATGGGAATAAAAAAGCGTAGCTGCCTCCCAGGGCCACTGTGAATGTCACCCAAGACCAAGAGCTGGGAAGAGCGCCTGCCCCCCCACCAGCCTTCCTCCTCTGAGCGAGGCAGGCCCCCCACCTCCCTCCTCCTGGCCACTGCCTCATTCCACGAGGTCGGGTTCCTCAAGGAAGTCAGAGCCGTCTGCCCGTGACCAGCCCCTTGGGAGAGTTACTCCAGCTCAGCCCTGAGTTTGGACATCGTGTCTGAAACCGGAGGCTGGCGGTGAGGAAAGTGAAGTGTAGGAATTAGTTATGATGGGCATAAATTGAATTTTAATAGAGATGTGCGTGGCATGGAGCCAGTGTACTCAGGCAGAGGGAAGGTAGTAATTAAAAGTTAACGAGTTTAGAAATGTCGTGATCCTCAGGGAGGGTCTGGGAGGTGGGCTGGGAGGAGGAGGAGGCTGTCCTTCCCCTGACCCAGGTGGGCTCCTCCCACTCTTGGAGATCCAGGGAGGCCGGGGAGACTGAAGGATCCCCTACACATGCCGGGCAGGCCTTCAATGTGGGGGTGAGGGGTAGCACAGTTGAAGGACCCTCAGGCCTGGTGCTGCCCAGGAGGACAGCAGACGCTAGAGGGGGGTTGCCCAGCTAAAACTCTGATGACATCGGGGACAGAAAGTTTTTTCCCGTGTAATGTGTTCAGTGGCAGCCCTGGCAAGTACCCACTAGGTGCCAATAGACACTCCCTCCAGATATGACAACCCAAAATGTCTCCAGACGTTGCCAAACATGCCCTGGGGCCGTAGCACCCTCTGCTGAGAATAGTGTCCTACAGTGAGACACTGGTGTCCCCACAACTCTCCTAGCAGTAGACAGTGTCCTTCCATGCACAGGGGTCCTGCCATGCTGGGGTCAGAGCCTGGCATGGAGTAGAGTAGTCACAGAGGCCTGGCATGGGAGGACAGAACAGAACTGACTGGCCAACCCCCAGTCCCTCCTAGGAGTCCCTCAGCCCCTCATTTTTTCATAATGATGCAGGAGATGGTGTTTCCTGCGGCACAAAGGTGCCTTCCTTGACACCGCTGTATTTGCTACTTGGTGGAGGACGAGCAGGGCAAATGTAACAGCCCCATTACCCAGAGGAGAAGTTGCAGGCTCAAAGGGACCGAGAGCCTGGTTCAAGCCCATTCACACAGAAGCAGAAGAGTCCAGCCCCAGCTCGCCCTGCCCTCCTCTCGGCAGTCCTGCTAATAGAACTGGCACAGAGGCTCAGGCCCTGGCAGAGGGCACACAGGGGTGTGGCCATGGTCTGTCACACACCCCACCTGACTCCAAAGACACTTGGAAACGCCGCCTAATACGGGCCTGCAGCCCCACGCTGTCACCTGTACCACCCACCCTCCAGCTCTAGGACAAGTTCTTCCTGACCCTGACGTGAGGGGAGCAGGAGAGGTGGCAGGGAGATCCCCAAAGGTCAGAGCAGGGCAGGTGGGAGGCCTCGAGGGCACAGCCAGCTCTTGGTGCCTCAGGCTGAACCATATTACAATAATAATGTCAATTAAGACTAATAAGTTCAAAGTGTAAGAGGAAAGCCAAAAAAGGAAGCAAGAGTCTCTAAAACCTTGGCTGGCTGTTTCCATGGCAACCTGTTTCCTCATGCTCCTGATGGGTGCTAGCCTGGAGAGGAAGGGCCCCCCACTCCCAAGGAGGCTGGAGATGGAGATGGTGGTGGGTGTTGCCTCGGGCTCAGGGCAGCAGCGGGGGACCAAGGGCCTTGAGAGAGTCACACGGCCATGGAGTGCCTCAGCTAGCACCTGGCCTCTGTCTTACAGCTGGGACACTGTGGCCCTGAGTGGAAGTGACTTCCTTGGGGACAGGGCACAAGTTAACATCAGAATTAGAATTCGATCCCAGAACCCCTGAGCCTCTGCCCGGTGCTGCTTGGAAGTCAGTTGCATTCTGGCATGACTGGTGTAAAGATACCAAGAGCCAGTGACTTGATAGCATCTCCCTGGTCGGGCCGGCCCCTAGGGGCAGGGGAGCAACTCACTGTGTTGGGACAGCGGGCACTGCCCGGCCTGGGCCCCTGTAGGACGCAGGTCTGCTCTTACCTCTCTCTCCCCTCCACTGAGCTCCCTCAGCGTCCCCAGGTGTCCGTCCCCTAGGTCATGCCAGAGCCCCACAGCTTTTGGCCTGGGAAGACATTTCGATGAAGCCACGGGTTCCGCTGGGCAGGTACGGAGGGGCCGCTCTCTCAAAGATGCCTGTGCACCCTGTGACGGACATCTCTGCATGTCCTTCAAAGCAAGGTGTTCTGGGGACACACAGCATGGTCCCCACACAGCTGTGCACGGTAGGCCTTCGCTGGTGTCAGCACATCGGTGTCTCCCAGGGCAGCCCGGGAAGTGCACAAAGTAGTTGTCACACTTCCCTTTTTACAGGTAGTAAAACTGGGGCAGAGAGGTAAAGTGACCTGTCCAAGGTCACGGTGAAAATCAGTGTGGGGCTGGGGATGTGGACCCCCCGCCGGCTCCTGTGTGCAGGCAGTGTGGAATGCACAGGTGTGCACCCACAGCCACACCCTCCCTTCTCCCCTCATCTCCCCCTAACATTGACAGATGCGTTTTTCACAACCCATCTTGGCAGCCCTGGGGACCCGGTGGCCACATCCACGCAGACTCCCCAGTGAGCGGCGCAGATCATGCAAATACAGCGCATGCTGCCGCCTTTAATGAAAGCCTCCCGAGGAAAGCTCTTCTCTGATGAACTGAGGCTATTTATTTCCACCACAAGGAAATTTAACATGCAAATTAGGAAGAGTTTGATCATTCATCACCTGGAATTGACATATTTGAATTTGGCCTGCATCCCTGGTAACCAGTGCACGCAGATGGGCGTAGGGCGGGCGCAGACCACGGTCCTGGGGGAGGCCTCTGTCAGAGGCACATATGCTTTTTATTTGGGATATTCTAATGTATGGAAATGAGGTGTTCATCCTTTCTCCCCACACAGCTGGTCCAGAGACCCCAGCTTACCCTGAGAGCCCTCCTCCCCTCACCCCTCCCAGGTCTTCCTGCACCCGCCTTGGCTCTCGGCCAGGGCACAGAAACTAATTAGATCTTGACTCAGCTACGCGCTCAGGCAGGCAAATGGTCTAGACAGATACCCGGGGAGTTGGTAATGACCCCTGCTTCCTTTGTGCCTGCCTCAGAGCCCCTCTCAGAGATCTCTCAGCATGGGAGGGCTCTGTCTCTCTCCTCTGTCTTTGTGCCCCTGAGAGAGATCTCTGCAGTGGCCCCTTTCTCTGCTCTGATTTGTGGGGGAGCTGGGATTTCTGTGACTCTGAACTTTCCATCGTAGTCTTCTCCCAGGGATGCCCAAGTCCCCACGGGTGGCAGAACTCCTAGGGGTGGGGCGATTGCTGAAAAGAGGGGTTTTGACTCTAACCAGCAGCCCCTGGGGCTGGAGAATGCCAGAGTATTCCTCAGCTCAGGATGGGCAGGGAGCACAGGTGGGGGCCCGGGCATGGGTGGGGCCACAGGGGTGGGGAGAAAGAGGCCATCCCTGCTGCAGAATGGGGAACAGTGTCCACGAAAGACAGTTTCCCCAGAGGAGATTGGGCATAGGCCCTGGGGGCCAACCCAGGGCACATCAGGAGGCTCGGGCCACTGGCGCTGCTCTTTCCCTTTTGACCTTAGAGAATGTACAAACGGCAGGAGCCTGGCCTTGTCCACAGACTCTAGTCAGTTATCACTGCCTCGTGGAAAGCTACCCGACATGTGGTGGCTTCAGTAACTATGGCTTATTATTTCTCTGCTGCTCTCTTCTTTCTCTGGGCTCCCCTGAAGCTGAGTTCTTCCAGCCATCAGTGTGGCCTGAGCTTGGTGGGAAGAGCAGGGCGGTTGCTGATCTCTCTCTGCACATGGCTTCTTGTCCTCCATGGCACGCTGCTCTCCAGGCTGTGATCTGAGAGGGCAAATGTAGATGCTGCCAGGCCCTGGAGGCCTGGAGTTGGTGTGGTCCACCATTACTCGTTGGTGGTGACAGCAAGTCAGCAAACCCAGCCACGATGTTGGGAGGAAGGAAATGGATCCCGCATCCTTAATAGAGTCACTGCACAATATTGGGATCTAGTGCTCTGCCCCCCAACCCGTGCCAGCATCTGCGCCACTGATCTTTTTTAGATGATGGGTCCCCCATCTTCGTTGGCAGTTTTGATCAAATTCTCCCACCAGGTGTCAGGGGCAGGAGGTGGGAGGTCAGTCATGCAGAGCTAAGAGAGTTGACTCTTGGCCCAGCTGCCCAGGGTCCAAGCCGAAGCTCTGGAACCTGGAGTTCCTGACACTCAGTGGTGAAGGTCCCTGGGCTGGCTTGCTGACCTTTGCTCACCCCTAGATGAGTGGGCACTGGGCCAGTGTCGGGGGCTATTAGGGTGGCTGAGGGCAATGCTTCCTTCTCCCAGTACAGATGAATAAGCAAATAACAACAGCACTAACAATAGCAGCGGCAGCTAGCTCCTAAACAGTGCTTATCACTGGCCTTGCACCAGACACACTGCACGTGCTATCTCATTTAATCCTCACAGATATTCAGGTAGGGGCTATAGCAGGGTGGTTAAGAGTGGGCTCTGCCACTCACTGGCTGTGTGATCTTGGGCAAATTACTTAACATCTCTGTGCCTTGGTTTCCTCATTTTCATCTGCCAACTTTGGATATAATTAATGCTGATCTCAGAGGGTAGTTAATAAATAGTAAACGCGTCATCACATGTAAAGCAGTTCTTAGAACAGTTCTTACTTGCCCCAGATTAGTATCTATAGTTAATTATCTCTTTTTGAAAGTTGGGGAAATGGAAGCACAGAAGAGATTAGGTAACCTACCCAAGGTCACACAACAAGTAAAATACATAGTCAAAAAACCTTCTTTCTCCACTTGCTACCCCCCAAGCTCTTAGAACAGAGCTACTTAAGCAGAGCAAAGCTGGGTGGTTTGACTCAGGACCCTTTTTATCCCGTGTGTCAGTGGGGTGCTGTCCAGCCGTGCAAGTGGTCGGTCTGCCCAGGCTTGTGGAACCCCCACTGCGTGTTGGGCAAAGTATCAGTTACCAACAGTGCTGCAAGAACATGCAGAGCTCATAGCCTCACGAGGGAAGGTGAGACAGGCCACAGAAAAAGTGAAAAAGTCAGGACACACCCTGAGAGGACAGGGAAGCTCTGCGGGGCTGTGAGGGAATGTCCAGGTTTCAAACACTGGTTCTTAGGTGTGGAGGGAAGTACAGGGTGGCATTGGAGCAGGTCAACTGTGAACTGATCAAAACCAGGACCATGTGACGGGCTCTCTTACGCAATTAAATTCATTCTGTGTATAAAACGGTCTTTTGTATTCTTTTGATATTAAAAAATGTTCTTTTTTAAAAAGAACATGAAATCCACATGACAGATTTTTCGGTTTTGGTTGTTTCACATCTTTGTTGTCGAATTAAAGCTAGCTCCCCTACCTACGTGGGCACAGATAAAGACGACATAGATGGAGACGGAGGTACAGGTACAGATACCAGAGGGGAGAGACTTAGCCACATCTGAGGCCTTGCTGCAGACAGAGAAGGTCCACACCGACCTTGAGTCAAGTAGGCCTGGGATGGAGAATGGGTGTCTCACCATGCACCCCCCACCTCACCAGGGCTGCCAGCAGAGGGCACTGCAGGATGGTGGGGGAGGTCTCTGCTCAACTGCCCTTGACCTGCCAGGCAAGTTGCAGGGAGCCTCCAGGAACCTCTAGTTCATCCTCCAGCCTTATCAACATTCATTAAGCCCACAACATCTGGCTTGGGGAAATCAGGAGCCTGGTAAAGATCAGAGAGCAAGACTCGGCTAGGCGAGAAGCTGAGGCCGGCTGGGCAGAGCTTGGCAGGGTTCACACCACCACAGCTACATGCCCACCTGGTCCTGCCTCTCCGTGTTAATGCTTCCAGCGCACCGCTAACACGCAGAGCCTGATGCAGTGCCTGGCACACCGTGGGCACTCCGATGATGACTGAATGATCAGTAACAACAGGAAATACGTAAGAACACATGTCTTACCGAATGTTAGTGCATGCTAAGCACTTGGCAGTCAGTTCTGCTGTGATGTGATGTACACATTCCTAAAAATCACCATACCATGCAAAATAAGCCATAGAAAGCACAGGACTTATGGGAGAAATGGGATGAAGGGAACAACACTCAAAAACTTCATTAATGATACATCAAAAAAGGGCAGGAACCTAGTAAAACTGATTGCGGATGTCACACATGAAATGGTTAAGAGGCAGACACACTGCATTACCCGTGGTGCTTTGCCTTGGAAGTGGGCATTGGCAGGATCACAGCTTGTGAATTATCGTTAAGTGGTAGAAGGAAGGTTGCTTGAAATTGAAAGGGACATTCTAATACCAGGTGTAGGAGGGGAACCGTGCAGTGGAAGGACTCTGGAGATGTGTGCATTTGTGCAGATGGAGTTTAAGGAGGTCTCATCCCTTGTCTGAGGCCCCAGGTCCAGTGGGTGTTGGAGCAGGGGGCTGTCCGAGGCCGCAGGTGGGGATCTTAAAGACTGACTGTGTGGGGCTATGATCAGCCTCTTCCTCAGACTATAATCAGAGTCATCTCACAAATGGGGAAACAGGACTGACGGCTCCCCGCCCCGTCATCATCTGTCACCTTCCTTCCAGCCTCTCTGTCTTCCCTTCCGCTCACCTGCTGCTTCACCTCTCACAGACCCCTGTGTGTGCTGCAAACTTTGGGGTACTATAGATCACCTGGGAACGTCTTAAATGCAGATTCTGATCAACAGGTCTGGCGTAGGACCCCGAGATGCTGCATTTTTTGTGACCCACTCCCAGGTGACACCCAGGCCCCTGCTCCCCACACCATGCTGTGAGCAGCGAGGCTGTGGAAAGCCTCTACCTGTTCACGGTCACTCCCTCCCTGGCCATCAGCTCCCTGCCAGCTGAACTCACTGCCCCACGAGTGCACCAGGCCATTTCAGTTTCTTTGTCAGTGCCTTTAGCCCCTCGGCATGTGGGCCCATTTGCTTCCTAGAGGGACCCCAGCCTTGGTCCTCAGCCTCAAACCAGCTTTTAACCCATCTTACTCCTTCCATAAGACAAAAACCCAGCCACCTGTGTGGACAGCAGCACCTGTACAGAGCCAAGGTACCGACCGACCTCACCTGGCCTTTGCGTGGTTTCCCCATCTGCTCACCAGCTCCCTGCAGCTGCGGTTTGGAACCTCCAGCCCAATACCCCGCCCTTGCCACCCCCTTCCCTGAAGAACTGGATGCCACTATAAGGAATTCCTCTTCCTGCCGTCCTGCCTCAGTGAACCAGGCCCTGCCAGCCCCCATGCTCCTGCCAGGCATAGTCACTCCGCCTGGCACAGGCCTCCAGACCCCCACCCACAAATGCTGGCTCCATCACTGGTGCTTCTCTTGGTGTCTCCTTCTAACAGCTCCCACCACCAATGTCTAAACATGCCCCAGCCTCACATCTTTGAAACCCGAAGTCCCTTTTAGGGACCTCCCTCTGCCCCATGTGTCCTCCATAGCCATGAACCATTCTTTTAGCCTAAGACCTTGCATTCTCCATCTGCTACCCATCCTCTCCTCAGCCACCATGTCCCCTGGACTTACCCCACCCCAGACCATCGGGCACCCCCACATGCCAGCATTGCTGGCACCTTCTGCCCCTCCCCGGCCCCTCGACACATGATCAGCCCCATCATCTCACCCCAGGTCTGTGGCAAAGACCAAAGGACCTCCAACTCTTTGGCCTCATCTGGCTCAAATCCCTGCAGACAGAGAGAGCTGTGTGCAGAAGTGAACCTGACCGTTTTACATCAAGACTGGCGTCTACTGTAAGGGGGCAGGTGAGGACTGTTTTCGGCCTCACAGGCCATCTAGTCTGTCGCAGCTATTCAGCGAGAACAGGCACATATGACGTGCAATCCAACGGGCATGGCTGTGTTCCGGGAGTACTTTATGGATGCCAAAATTTGAATTTCATCTAATTTTCGCCTGTCATGAGACATTACTCTTCTTTTGATTTTGTTCAACAATTTTAAAATGTAACATTTATTCTTGGTACACCTATTGTTAAGATGTGGCCTGTGGGCTGTAGTTTGCCAACCTCTGTTTTAAGACCCTCGATATATTCCTACCATCCTTAGGGAAAAGCCCAAACTCCTTAGCCCAGCCCACAAAGCCCTGTGGGGACTGGCTGGGCTATGGGTCCAGTCTCTCCACTGGCCAGTGCCATATGCAGGGTCCCAGGATTCCTGCTCTCAGATATCACCCATCCTCCCCAGCACCCCTTATCCCTCCTTGCCTTCCCCTCAGTACAGCAACTCCTCCCCAAAGCCTTTCCTGCTCTCCTTTCCCTGTCAGCACCTGTGTTTACCTGAGCCCTCCCACCCTACCCCTACACACATGCTCCGCCCCCCACCCCCGAGTCCCACCTGCCCCTGCTCTCTCAGCCATGCCGGGCCCAAGCTTGATGATTCCCTATTAGGGTCTGAATTTGTCCCCCCTACAAAAAATATCTTCAAGTCCTAACTCCTGGTGCCACAGAAGGTGGCCTTATCTGGAAGGAGGTTCATTGCAGATGTAATTAGGTAAAATGAGGTCACACTGTGTAGGATCCAAAATGACAATGTCCCTATGAGAAGAGGAGACACAGAGAATAGCATGTAAAGACAGAGACACACAGAGGAGGAGGTGGTGTGAGGGTGGAGGCAGAGGCTGGAGTGATGCCACCACAAGCCAAGGAAGCCTGGAGCTGCCAGAGCTGGAAGAGGCAGGAAGGATCCTCCCTGAGAGCCTTCAGAGGGCACGGCCCTGCTGACCCCTGACTCCAGACTTCTGGCCTCCAGAGCTTCGAGAGAACACATTTCTGTTGGTTTTAAGTCACCCAGTTTGTGGCACTTTGTTACAGCAGCACTAAGAAAAGAATACCCTGTCCCGATGCCCCAGCACCCTGCTCCTCCAGACAAGCAGACCCCTTGGGTCAGGGAGCCACTCACCGTGGGGCAGGGTGGGAGTGGCGGAGGTGCCTCGGCCTCGGCAGGTCTATTTGGGGGTCACAGAAGGAGCCTGGGAGGCCGCTCCTCCTGCTCGCTGTGATTGGGCCACTTGGTTCTTTGAGGCCCAGTTTCCATACAGGCTCTTCAACAGCTTGCTTTACTCTGGTTTCTTTCTGATCCACCTTGGCATGAAAAGAATCAAGGAATTTTAGCTGGGTGCAGGAACCCTCCTTGGCCCCTGCCATGTGGAGAGGCCTTTCTCCCCAGCAGAGGAGGTGGGAGCAGCAAGAGAAATCCTGCAGCATAGTTGTGACCTGAGGAGGGCAGATGCTCTTCTCTCCTGCTTTTCTGTTTTCTTGGAGTTTCTCTTGTGGTTTGGGGGTATTTTTCAAAATAATAACCATACCACCCCACTTGAGTCTCAGGGTCTCTTTTTTCCCAGTCATTTGTACTGCCACCTAAGCCTTAACCCTTTGCAACTTGGACAGGGTTTGTCTTCTCTGCACCTTACTCCTGTCTGCTCCTAGTATTAATAATAAAACGTTATGTCCTGTGTTGCTGTTCACAGGGCTTTGAATGGTATCACAGGGCTTTCTGTTGTCTAGACCACGATTCCCACCTGGGAATGGGGCAGGAGGGCTATGACACAGCTCCTAGATCAAGGCAAGATCGGGGCAGCTCCCTGCAGGAATTTCTCATGGGGTGCAAAGCAGAAATAAGCAGAGAAGACGACCTTCCCCAGAGCAGTCTCTAGGACCCCAGGACAGGGCCCCTGGGTGGGGGGTGCTTGGGGTAAGGACACACAGGGACGAGAAATGGAATCTCGCTTTGCTATGTCATAGCTGAGCAACTTTGGACAACATGCTCGACCTCTCTGAGCCCAGGTCCTCTGGGTGTAAGGTGGGGAGAGAAGTCCCTTCCCCCTGCAGTTCCATGGGAGTAACCAGACCATGGATGTCAGGAGTTTGGCTCAGAGGCTGCTATCCTGATGGTTATGCTCCCTTTCTGTGTGGGAGTGCCTCTCGGCCTCCCGGCCTTGCCCTGCACTCATCCTCACCTCTCTGGCCCACGTGGCTTCCTCCCCTGCCCTCTCAGCCAGCCAGACCTCTGTGTGCAGCACTGGGCTGATGGATAACAGTTTAATGAAGTCCTTGTCCTTGTTCATTGAGAGCAGTTAATTGGTCCGAAGGTCATAGGGCTGACAGACACCGTCCTCCAGCCAGCCCAAGCCAGGGCTGTCACAGTTATCAGCCCCCAGCTCGATAACACAGCCAGCCACCCTGACATGGACCAGAGGGCCCAGATCAATGAGAGCTTCGTGGGCTTTTCTGTCAAAGCAGGGAGGCCCTGAGGCATCTCCCCCACACTGAGCTGACCACCCATCACAGGTGGTCATGCAAGCCCACCAGCTGCATCTCTTCTGAGCAGCCTGCGGGACATCTGCATCCAGTGCAGCTCCATCCTGATGCTCCCTGCTTCTCCGGGGTCTGCAGAGAAAGTACTGTACCCACCCTCACCCTGCCCACCACAATTCCCACTTTGTCAGCCAGAGTCTCCTTGGCTCCACCCCTGACCTGGGGTCCACCTGGCTGTCTTTACTTCCTATTATTGCACAGTTAGTGAGTTAAAACACTGCAGATCATTCTCTTGGACCTCTGAGATTAGAAGTCTTAAAATTAAGGTATTGGCAGGACTGTGTTTCTTCTGGAAAGTCTAAGTGAGAACCATCTCCTTGTCTTCTCCAGCTTCTATAAGCCACCTGCGTTCCCTGGCTTGTGGCCCCCTCACTGTGAGACTGTCCTCTCTCCCTCTTCAAGGACTCTTGTGACTACCTCGAGCCCGCCTGGTTAATCTGGATACTGTCCCATCTCAAGATCCTTAACTTACTCACAGCCACTGAGCCTCCATTGCCTTATGTGTTAGTTTCCTGTTGCTGCCATAACAAAGTACGACAAACAGGACCACTACAGAAATTTATTTCCCCGAAGTTCACAAGACTAAAACCCTGAAGCAAAGTGTCACAGAGCCAGGCTCCTTCTGAGGCTCTGGGGGGGAGATCTGCTCCAGGCCCCTCTACCAGCTTGGGGGTGTCGCTGGAATCCGTGCATGCCTTGGTTTGGAGATACATCATGCCAATCTCTGCCTCTGCCATCACATGGCCTTCTCCCTGTCTCTTCTCATAAGCACACCAGTCGTATTGGACTAGGAAACCTGTTAATGACCTCATCTTAACTTGATTACACCTGCTAAGACCCTGTTTCCCATAAGGTCACATTCACAGTCACCAGGAGTCAGGACTTCAACATATTTTGTTGGGGGACACAGTTCCACCCATAATACCCTGTAAGGTAACATTCATAGGCTTTGGGGATTACGTAGTGGACATCACTCAGGGACATTATTTGGCTGCTCACCCTGGCTGTTTTATCCACTCATCTAGAAAATGCTCATTGGTCAAATATTGTTCTAGGCCTAGTGTCGGGTATGGAGTAGTGTACAGACATGCAAGTAAATAAGACATTAAATTAAATTGTGATAAATGCTCCAGGTCTTACTGGAGAGGATTCTGGGGGGCCCTGGGGGGATTTGAGACAGGCTCCTGGAGGAGACGGCTTGGCTCAAAGCAGAAGGGGACCCTGTGGGCTGAGGGCAGCACGTGGAGAGATGAGGAGAAGCTTGTCTCCATTAGAAACTGCCCGAAGTTTGGCAAAGCCAGAGGATGAGGTAACAGGGGCCTCCACCTGCCAGAGGCTGGCTCTTCGTGTGGGCCTTGATGCCTGGCCGGGTCCCTCCCTCCTGCAGGTGTACCAGGCCTGCTGACCTGAGTGAGTCCTAGCTGCCCTCTGAACCTTCCTTCCCCATCTGCCCCTCTAGGGCGGTGGTCAGCCCCCATATGCCTATGAGCTGAGACACAAATAGATGAATGGGAAGAGCCTGGTGTCTGTGACCTGCATTGTTTATTCCCCATTGTCTGTATTCAGCACACTGGTCGGAGTTCTCCAGAGAAGCAGAACTGATAGGACACACACACACACACGCATACACCACACACTGGTTGCTAAAAAAAAAATTGTATGCACATTTTAAGAAAGGAAAAAACTTATTAAAATTGTAATACTCAATATATACCAATAAAAATAAATACAAGTCATGTTTGGCTTCTGCAATTACAAGAGGTGCTCCAAGTATACACATAACTTATAATTCATAGATGACATCTCTTATAATGTGTATACATTTTGGCACCCCCTGTATACACCTTCATATACGAGTAGAACCTCCGTAAGTGACCACACAGGGACTGTAACAAACTGGTCAGCATATGGAGATGGTCAGCATAAGGTGAGGTCAAGCGAGCTAAGCACAGTCTTCCAGAATCCCTGGATGGCCGAGGAGGGGCCTGGATGTGTCCACTAGGCCAACTTGTCCACTTGTCCTCCTGTTCTGACACGCATATCTGGTGCTTATCCATCTATGAAAGTTAGGTCAAGTTAAGGAGGTGGTCAGTGTAGGGAGGTGGTCAGCTATGGAAGTTCTGCTGTACTTTTTTATGAGACTTAGCTTATCTGGTTATGTAGACCAAGAAGTTTCTTGAACTACCCACTGCAACCTGGGGACCCAGGAGAGGCGGTGGTGTAATTCAGTTTGAACCCAAAGGCCTGAGAAGTGGGGAGGCCCTGGGTGTGAGTCCCAAAGTCCAAAGGCCCAAGAACCAGGAGCTT
Source organism: Perodicticus potto (assembly GCA_963574655.1). Lineage (NCBI taxonomy): Eukaryota > Metazoa > Chordata > Mammalia > Primates > Lorisidae > Perodicticus > Perodicticus potto. The sequence goes on from CAUYRH010058156.1 coordinate 19,190, forward strand.
TGATGTCCAAGGGCCGGAGATGGATGTCCCACCTTGTACAGGGCAGAGTCCTCCCCTCCCACCTTTTTGTCTTCTCTGAGCCATCGGTGGGTTGGGTGGTACTCACGTGGGTAGGGTAATCTTGTCTGTTCGGTCTACAGATCAGATGCTGATCTCTTCCTGAAAAACCTGGGTATAATCCTTTACCAGCTGTCTGGGCACTCCTTAGCCCAGACAAGTTGATACCTGAGATGAATCAGCACTGTCAGGGTCACAGGTCCCTCCACTTCCAAGAGCCACCACATCCTTTGCTATCCAAATGTCCATCCTCTGTACGGGGACAAGTCCAGGCCCCACCTCGGCCTTCTAGGGATTCTGGAAGACTGTGCTCACATCACCTGGGCGCACCTGCCACCTCTCCAGACCCCTGCTTGAAACCAATTCTGGATCTTCCCTTGACCCCTCCCCTCCCCAGGCTGCTGCCTCCTCTTCAACCAGCCTCCCCCTCCCATCCCGGAGCCGAGCATCCTTCCCCAAAGCACATCAGCAGAAGCCAGTCGCGCCTGTCATAGACTCTCACCAGAGCTGTGGGAGGGGAATTACAGCCCAGGACGGAAACCGCTTAAAATAGAAGAGCAGAAATCATGGTTCCTGACTGGCCCTGCCATCCTCACCACAGGGTGTATCCTGACATCCTCCTCCCAGGCAGGCCCACAGCCTTCGCTCTGCCCTGCCTGCTTCCTGTGCAGCGAGGGCTCTGCCCCTCGGTCTCTCTGCCTGTCCCTGTGTCTCTCTGTCTCTCTCCTCTCTCTCCTCCCTCCTTCTCCCCCCTCCCTCTTTTCTCTCTTTCTCTCTCATTCTCTCTCTTCCTCTCTTTCTCTCCTTCTCTTTTTCTCTCTCTCTTCCTCTCTCTCTCTGTTTCTCTTTCTCTCACTCCCTCTCCCCGCCACCACCCAATAAGTGCAGGTCCCTTTAGACTGCCACCAGAGGGAAGTGCAGCATTCCAGTAACCTTATTATGCCCATCAACTTGGCTGTTTGTCTCGGCCTCTGCCATCCCCGAGCCTCCCCCCTTCCATAATCAGAAAACCCACCAGGGTTTGCCGGAGTCACCCAGCTCCTCCTTCCTGAGCCTCTGCTGTCACCAGACTGGCTAGTACTTAGCGTAGCTTTTGATTAACATGGTCCAGAGCAAATCCTCAGGCCCTGTTCAGAAACACTTGTTTCTCTCCATCATCAAACATCTCCATGTGAAGGGGGCACAGGGCAGATAGGCAGACTGTCCTTCAAAGCAAACCCCAGAAATAAGAGAGCCCAAACTGTCGGGGACACGTCCGCTGACGTCCATGCTCTCTGCGTGCTAGGATGTCCCAACATGCTGGGCACTTGTTAGCCGCGTGGCCTGGGGCAAGGTAGTTCCTCTTGCCGTTTTCTCATTTGTAAACAGAGTTAGTTTGTTGTTATTGTTGTGTTCTTAGAGACAGGGTCTCACTCTATTTCCAGGCCTGAAGTACATGGGCACATCATAGTTTCCTGCAGCCTCAAACTTTGGGGTTCAAGCCATCCTCCCACCTCAGCCTCCTGAGTAGCTGGGGCTACAGGCCTGCACCGCCATGCCCAACTAATATTTTAATATTTTGTAGAGACAGAAGTCTCGCCATGTTGCTCAGGCTGGTCTCCAATTTCTGTTCTCATGTGTTCTTCCCACCTTGGCCTCCTAAGGTGCCGAGATCACAGGTGTGAACCCCCATGCCCAGCCTTAAACTGAGGTTGATATTAGCACTGCCTCCTCCGGTATTGGGGAGATTCAATGAGTTGATACACGTTGAAGCCCTTCGAACAGTCCACACAATGACAATAACAGTTACTGCTATGTTGCTTGCAGAATGTATATTATTGTTGTCGTCCTGTATTACCCAGGACGTATTCTTTCCCTTTCCATTGCCCCGTACAGAGTTCTTCTTTCCTGAAGAATCTTTGCAAAAGCAGATCAACAGTGTAGAGTCAGTTCATTTCTAGCAGGCCACCAGCCAGGTGGCCAGTTCCTTGACCACAGTGTAAGTCTCCTTGCTGCCGGAACAGGCTCAGTGTGCATGCTCGCAGGTGTCTGAGGACACACACACACGTGTGGGTATGCCACTTACCCCGTCACCACTGCCTCTCCCGCCTGTTGCCTAAAGCCCATGGGAAGAGAGAGGAAAACCTGGGTCTTCTGATTCTGCTGCCCGCTGCTCCCTGAAACCTGTCAACCTCAGCCATCTGCAGTGACCCCTGCAGGCACCAGGCACAGAGAGTTCCTGCTAACACCCCAGTAGAGATGGTGACCCAGCCGCCTGCTCTCCCTGGGTACTTTCACCCAAGGAAAGAAGGTCTAGTGGGAGGGAGCTCGTGTGTGCACAAGTGCACACTCATGTGGGTGTGAGCAGGCGTGTGTGTGCATGCAATGTGTGCGTGTGCACATAGGCAGGTGTAAATGAGTGTGCTCTGTGTGTGCACACAAGTGGCACGTGTGCGCGCATGCACCCCTCCTCCGTGTTAGCACCGCCGCGTGCATCTCCAGGCGTCTGATTTATTAACGAGGACAATACAAGGAGAGTGTGCCTATTATTTCTGGTGTCCGCATCAGCTCCTGACAGCTTCGTGGAATTGAAATATCTTATTTAATGCGAGTAAGAATCATTTTAAATATCAACTGTGACACTCAAGGACTCGAACCAAAAAGGGCATTGTGTGTTTCCCCGCGTGCTGGAGAAGATGCCACATTTGTTAGGCAGTTATTTTCTCTCCTGCTCTTCTCTTGTCTCTAAAACTCCAATTATCTGTCCTGGCTCTTCCTCCCACGGCCGCCTTCTGCCCTCCACTCCAAGCCCATCTCGTCATCTCGGAAGAGTGGACTGAGCCTCGGGGTCCTGCCAGATTAAAATCAGGACACTCTGTGACCAGGATAACAGGAACGGGTGCAGGTCCCCATCACATCCTCCTTCGCCACTCTCTTTCTACCCCAGCCCCAAGCCCAGGCCTCAGGCCCTCCCTCTCTACCGCCTGCTCCTTTTGACCATCAAACTGGGAGAAAGCAAAGTTCTGTCCATCTAGAAGATTCTTTCGTCCTCTACAGCTGTCAGAAGACCCATGGAGAGATCCGCAAGATATAATGTCACCTGTACAAAGCAAGGAGCAGAACAGTGCATACAGGAGGCCGTGTGTCTCCAATGTAGAAAAGATTATGAATGTGTATTTGCTTCATTTGTATTAAAAAAAATTGAAAAGATGCTTAAGTAACTATTAACAACAGTTTCCTGCCTCTGTGAGCTGAGAAGGTCAGAGATAAGAGGGCAGCCTGGTGGCAAAGGTGAAAGAGATTTTTGCTCCCTAGTTTTTCTTTTATTCTTTGAATTTTGAGGACAGGTGAGTCCAGGTGTGCACAGACTCCTACAGGCCACACCCACCCAGCTCTTGTTCATTGGATGAAGAATGAGGTTGTGGGTCAACAGGAAGAGGCTCTGCTGCCCAACCTGGACAGAAGCCGGGCTCCAGCCCTTCCACCTTGAAGAGGCAAAGAGCGGTCCCCAATCGGGAGGCTGGGGGCCAAGAGCTGAGAAATGTGCCAAGCAAGGGACTCTGTGGTCCCCTGCTCCTTGGCATGGAGCCTGACTCAAAGATCCCCACTCAAGGGAGAGGGCTCCTGCCATACCTTCTTTGTCCTACCAAAGTCCCTGTATATTTCACCTCAGTACCTTCCACTCCCCACCAATGACTTACTTTTTACCCCTCCATTTGACAGGCATTTGTGCAGCACCACATGCCAGGCATTTGTACCCACAGCCTCTTGGGAGGCTCACATTAGAGATGACCGTCTTTATCCCCATTTTACAGATGGGGAAATTGAGGTTTGCAAGGTTCCATAACTTGCCCAGGCCATGCTCCTAAGAAAGAGCAGAAATGATAGTCAAGCCCAGATGTCCCTGACGGGGACATCTTGGCGCGTTCTCCCAAGCCACATTTCCTCATGTGCGGATTAGGTGTGGGATAGGCTGTCTCGGGTCCTCCCTCCTCCAGAAGCCACTTCATTCACCCTCCTGAACAGGGCTGGACTCAGCCGGTCCCCTGCTAGGCTGCCAGCCACAAGTGGGTGGAACGGCAGAGCTGCAGGCTGAGTGTGTCCTGGCGGTCCAGGAGGGAACACGACGGCGATAATAAGTGCTGTTACTGTCATTATCGGAGACGCATAGAGAGTCCTGGATTTGCAAACCGTGATTCTGTCCAAATGGCTCTTCCACCGCCTTGGAGGCAGGGAGACAAGAGCTGCAATTTGGGTGGAGTGAAGTGGGTTTCCCTGGTAGGAAAGGCAGTGGGCGGAACTGTTACTTTAAATAATGTTGCCTACAAGCCAGAAATAGGTTTCCCAGGCAGGGAGCACCAAGCAGCAGCCCAGGGAGCAGGAGGCGGGAGGAGCAAGCAAGGGCCCTTGCTGCCGGGCTGGGGGCCACCTGCCCTCAACCGCGGAAGGGAACAGAAGGGAGACCTCAGGAGAGGAGACAGGCCAGAAGCCCATCGGCCTTCCTCATGGCCTTGGTAGGGGCCTGAGGGCTCCTGGCTGAAGCAAATGGACATAGAATCTCCCATAGAAATGGACTTTTATTCAAGTTTAAATTTCACCACACTTCACTGACATCAGCAAACAAACCCAGATCCAATGAGTCCCTGGTGCCTTTTTTTATAATGTACACTTAAATTATATGCACAAAGTGCATTTTTTTATTTTATTTTTAAAATAAAAGCAATATATGCATACGATAAAGAAAATTCTAATGGCATAGAGAGACATAAAAATCAAAAAAGTAGCAGTCCCCATCCCTCCGCATCCCAGATACCTCTCCCAAAAGGGAGATAACGTATTCTGGAGTATCCATCTCGAAAAAATTTGATGCATATAGCAGGGTGTTTGTGTGGTTATATGTGTGTGTGTTTGCACACATTTATTTGCATACACACGCAGAGAAGTGTATTAATATTTCAATTTACCCAAGTGATATTCTACAATCCTTTCATCACACTATTCTTTGATTATTTTTGTCAGCAAACTTAAATTATTTTTATTGTTCAATTCGTATGATCCAAAACATTAAAGCAAGGGTTTGGTAGCCCGTAATAATAAACAGCAGTGGACAAGAATACGTTATAATTCTTGTCCCCAGGGGTCACCTCTGACGTTGTTTAGAATCTTACTATCTGATATTTTTATTCACAAAACTCCCCTCTGCTCCTACCCTGATTCTTCTCCCGATTCTTCTGTGTATCTTGGAGACCTCCCTTCTTCATCCCATGAAGGAGTTCTTCCTTCATCCCGCAGCCGCACCGTCATTTATCCATCCAATTCCATTTTGGCAGACGCTTAGGTCGCTTCCAGTTTTTCTCAGTCTCTGCAATTACCAGTAATGCTACAGTGAACATCCTCGTACATATTTTTTTTTTTTGAGACAGAGCTTCAAGCTGTCACCCTGGATAGAGTGCTGTGGCATCACAGCTCACAGCAACCTCCAATTCTTGGGCTCAAGCGAGTCTCTTGCCTCCGCCTCCCAAGTAGCTGGGACTGCAGGCGCCTGGCCATTTTTTGGTTGCAGCCGTCATAGTTGTTTGGAGGGTCTGGGCTGGATTCAAACCCACCAGCTCAGGTGTACATGGCTGGCGCCTTAGCCCATTGAGCCACAGGCGTCGAGCCCCTCATACGTATTTTTGGGCACATAGTTGCAAGTACACATAAAAGGCCATCTCTCAGGAGCACCACCTCTGGTCAAAGAGCTTGCATATGCTAATTTGGATAGGTTTACATTTCCAGTACCACCAGCAAGCCTTCCCTTCCCCCTCATTGTGGACCTACCTGAAACTCTTTGACCGAATAATAGGCAAACCTCATCTTGTTGTTTGGATCTTCATTTCTTTCATCATGACAGAGGCTGAACACTTCTATTTATTTTCCCCTCTTAGTTGCATCTGATTCTGTTTCCAAAGGTTCTGAGCTTTTCCAGCCCAGCTCTCCTCCCATCTCCTCTCTTGGGTCACCCCATCACTTTAGAGAACCAGACATTTCCTCACCTCGGGAGAGATGGGGCAGCAGGCCACAGATGGGGTGAGGACCAGGTGAAACAGGGGCAGAGATTTGCCAGAGCTCAGGTGCTCGCTACCTTCCCTTTCTCCACGCTGTGCACAGTAGCGAGAGAAAGATAAGAGCTGCAGCCGGTGGCAGAGATAAGAGGCTCGGGCAGACAGAAGGTCCTCGGTTATGTGCAGAGCCAGAGTGAGTCAGGCCTGTGCAGTGTGGGATGGAAGGTGGCCGTGGGGCTCACGGCCAAACTCAGAGTCAGAAAGTCTCCAAGGGACCCTGGCCCTGCTTCCTACTATGTGGGAAGCTGCAGATCACTGAAGAGAAATTTCTGGAGCTCACCTTCTCCACCTCTAAAACAGGGGTGCTAATAGAAGTACCTCCTCCATAGGGTTAGCATGGAGTGAATCAAAGGTTCTCAAATCTGGTCCATGATGGTCTGCAACTGTTCCCATAAAAGGAGAAAAGTCAGGCCAGGGAAGGGAGCATCGTATAAAATTTAAGTTTAAAGATTTGCCCCAATAGCCTCTGTGCTGAGATTAGGTTTCCATTCTATCATCTCAGAAATGTCCTTTTAAAACAAAATGCTGACCATTTCTATTTATTTTTCTCTTTCTTGCACTTTTTAATATTATTCTTTGTGTGTGGGTGTGTTGTTGTTGTTGTTTGTGATTATTTGCTTTTTGGTTGGCTGGTTTTAATAATCTTGGCAAAGTAAAAAGTTGAGAGTTTTGTGTTGCCCATTTTTTTAAGTGTCACTGGTCCGTGATATCCAGTAGTCTGGGAACTGCTGTGTGGAGGGAGGAAACGTATGAAAAGTACTCAATAGAGCGTCTGCCGCAGAGATGGTGCTGTAAAAGGGAGAGGTGTTGTCTCACCATCAGAAGATGATGATGATGGTGGAGATGGTGAAGACGATGGTGATGATAATGGAAGGCCCTGGCCAAAATTCATGTAAAACAAAACTGTCAACTCCTGGGGATAAGGCTGTTCCATGCCAAGGTTGCCATATTGGTATATCCCTGGGGCAGGCAGCAATGAACTTGTCCACCAAGTTGGTTGGGCAAACCCCAGGACACCCAAGGATTGGAGCGCCAAGATAACCTAGGCATGAACCCCTTGCTCCTCTGAGGGCCCTGCTGGACTGTTGCCCAGGAATAGGAAAGGTGACCACTGAGAGAGAACCAGGGGACTAGCCCCTAACCCCTGCCCCCTCCACCCTGCCATGTCTCACTGTCAGACACTCTTCTCACCCACCTGCCTCTCAGCCAGGTGAGGGTACCACACACCTGGTCTCCAGCTGCCTGCCCCAGCTCCACACTCCTCTTTTCTTTGGGTGACAGGTGTTCCCAGAGCCCAGCTGTGAGAGCTGCACCCTGCCCACACCTGCAGGCTGGCTGCCTGCAGGCTTTGCCTTCCCCCCACCCTGTAGCAGCAGAGCTGTCTGTAATTTTAAAGAAGGAATGGTGCTAAGCATTTGGAGAAACATGTAAATTTCCCTGCCTCTGTCACCTCCATCCATTTCAATTAATATTTACAGCACAGTCCTATACAAGGCCTAAAAATCAATGCCCCCACATTTCTCATTCACGTGAGTCATAGGCAGGGGAGGACAGCAGTGTCAGACAGAGCTGACACAGCCCTGGGAGGCTGGGCCATAACAGGACCAAAGACTTGGGGGATAGGACCTCCGTCCTTGGAAAAGTGAGGGCACTTGCTGGGCAGCTGAGCGAAGGCCTTGCCTGTGGGAGGGACCCTGTGACCCCATGACAGAGTGAAGTATTCTCTGGTGCCCTTCGTTGCCAAAGAGGGTGGCCTGGCCCTGACCTGTGAGCCCAGCCTGACCTCTGCCCCCTGCAGCTGCCTGGCTTGCTCACCAGCTGTCTCGTCTGTTCCCTAGATACATGATCACCAGCCTGGACCGTGCACACGCGGGCTTCTACCGCTGCATCGTGCGTAACCGGATGGGGGCCCTGCTGCAGCGGCAGACGGAGGTCCAGGTGGCCTGTAAGTACAATGGGGCCTGGGGCGGGCTATGAGAGGCCTGCAGCGTCCACACCCTGGGTCCAGCCAGGTCCAGCCATGGCTATGCACACCTGCAGGGGGCAAGGTGACCCTCCCGGCCCTTCTGGCCAGTGCCCTTATTTTACAGTTGTAGAACCAAAGCCCAGAGAGGGTCACACAGCAGATAGGTGCCACGTGCACCTGCTGGCCTTGTGACCCAGTGACACAGCCAGGGAGTCCAGGGCTCTATGGTGCTCTGAGCTGCAGATGAGGGTGACCTCTTCCGTGCCCTTTAAATGGATCCAGACAACTACTTTTTCAAAATGAGGCCTTACCACCTGCTTTGAGCACCTCCTCTGGGGTCCGCCTCACACTTGGGGAGGGGGGTCTTGAGAATGGCCAGCCTGAGCCTCTCCTGCTCTCAGCAGACTTCCCCAGGCTTTCACTGCTTAATTCATCTAACTTATCTTGGAGTTACCCTGGGAGTCCCCACGATCTTCAGGAGGTCCTGGGAGGTCCCTTGAAGTAGCAGGCAGGAGGAACCAGCATTCACAGAGAGTACAGTAGGAGACCCTCACTGGGCCTAGGAGGGTGACAGCCGCCGCCCCCCAGCAGATATTCCTCCGATAAGGAATAGGAGGAGGGCAGCTGCAGGAGAACCCAGGGAATCTCAGGGCCCAATCTAGAGCTCCCACTGACAACTCTCCCACGACCCAGTATCCCATCCAAGCTCTGTCCCCTTCCTGGAATCCCTGCTATTTGCTAGAAATGAGACTCATTAGGGCTATTTCATTTTGGGTTTTCTTACGGAGAAAATTTCTGGGACATGGGAATGTAGGAATCCTTAGAGGATCCCAACATTTTTTATTTTTTTAGAAAAAAGACACCCTCTTCTTTGGAGCCCATGGGGCACGCCTCTGAGTTAGCCTAGGAGAGAGCTTGCCCCGTGAAGAGAAGTACAGAGAGTAATCTGAACGAAAATCTCGAGTAAGGCAAGGAGTATTTATAATAATTATGGAAAACAACCATAATCAGAAGTGGAGGACGGATTGTCCCCATAAATCAGCACTAACGGCAACTTGACTTACTCCAAGGAGCAGAAGAGCCCTGAGTTAAAATGATGGATTTCAGGCAGCTGTCAGCAGCTGGAGGCTCCCCGGCGCGTCATCTAGTCAGTGCCAAGAGTCCAGGGGGCAGTGGGGACCTGGGCTGGGGCTCTGGAGAGACACGTGCCATCTCTGGGTCAGTCTGCTTTTTCTTCATGTATGCCTGGGAGAGAATGAATGTGTGTGTGTGCAGGTTATGCACACGGATACTTGTGTGTGTGTGCATGCGTGTCTGGGTCAGTCTGCCTCTCTCCTGTATATTTGGAAAAACCGACACCTACCCTCCCCATGTTGTAAGCATGTGTGTGCACATGTGTGCCCATGCCTGTATGTATCTGTGTGTGTGCTTGACAGTCCGTGCAAGTGTGTGCACAGGCATGTATTGGTTACGTGTATGGATGTGCCTGTCTGGGTTGGGCAGCCCCCTTGCTCACCTGTGTACAGGAGGTGTGTGTTTGGGGGGTGCATGTGCAGTTGGAAATACCCCCCAGAACACCACTCAGTCTAGATTGCTGGCGTAGGGGCTGAAGAAGGTCTGTTCCAAGCCCTTGGCTTATAGGAGACAGTAGGAACTTTCTGGATTTCAAACAACAGTGTCCCCTGGGTTGGCTGTGCTGATCAAAAAGGAAGGGAGGTCTGTGTCCACATGGCTGACGCACTACTTCCCTCGGCTGTGACAGGGATGCATGCGCCCTAGACTCAGCCCCTTCACTGCCACCTTAGACACGCACCTTCTCACATACACACAAACCCAGCATGGGGGGCTCTTGCTGGAAACCAGGCCAGACCCACAGGGGTCCACCTACCCCTAAGCTGGAGGAGTGTGACCAGGCCTATCTGCAAGGGTCCCTGATCGTGGGCAGAAGGCCTTTGATAAGGACCCTGGTATACCTGGGACTTGCTGGGTGTGACCCCAGGAAAGTGACTGAACCTCTCTGAGCCTCACCTCAGCTCAGGTTCCTCATCTGTAAAATGTATTTAATACACCTGCCTCCCAAGCACGTCAGAAAAACTCCCAAGCTTCTAGCTGAGCCCGCAACAGCACACCCGGAGTCAGTGGGGGTGACAGCTGCAATTAATATTCCATAGTAGCATTTTAAGGAAGAAATAAAGCAGGCCACAGAGCAGGATGGCCTCCAGTAAATGCTGTCCTGGCCAAATGCAAAGCAGCAGGCTGGCCCCTCCCAATGCCCTCCTGCCAGCTCGGCCTGCCCCTGGGCCACCTCTCCCTCTGGGATTCTGGTCTTCTGGTCCAGGGCTCCAGGGGTCCCCTGAACATAGTCATGACATGATTGTCACCACCTCCCGCCATGCTATACTGTGCTGCTGCCACCAAGCTGTGCATATGGGAGTACAGCCCCCCACCCCTCCAGGCAGGACACCTTGGCAGGTGTGAAGAGGGAGTGGAAAGGTTCACCCAGGTCCCCCAGCCGCAGCTACCCCGGAACAGCACTGGGAACCAGCACCCAACCCTACACGTGGCTTCTCAGGCCTTGAAGCTGCTTCCTCCATAGCATCAGAAAGTGGAAGCCACCCTGTGCAGCCCTTTGGTGCCTAAAGTTAGGAAGTAAAGGAAGCCCCAGACACTGCTGTCTGGGCCTTGAGATGACTCACCCCAACCTGCTAAGGAAGGGTTCACTCTCCCCAGCTCCCTCCCCACGCTCATCTCAGCCCAGGGGTGACCTCCCTCTCTAGATGTGGAAGGTGAAGAATCCATTGTCCATCTCCCACCCCTTCCTCCAGGGATTCTGGGTTCAGGGGAAGGTGACACCAGCAAAGCCATTCTCACCCACAATGGTGCCCTATCCTGAGTGTGACTGGGCAGGGTAGTGCGTGGTGCAGTCTCTGACCCTCACCCCACCCTGATCTAACGGCACAATGTGAGCACAGGGGTCAGAAAGTATTGTATTCAAGCCCCAACCTAGGTACAGACTCACTTAGGACTCTGGGCACCTCCCTTTCCCTCTCTGGGCCTCAGTTTCCCCCTCTGTAGAATAAAATTTATTCCAGCTATTGAAGTTAAAGAGAGGGCCGTCCCTGTGGCTCACTGAGTAGGGTACCGGCCACATATAACGAGGGCGGCGGGTTCGAACCCAGCCCCGGCCAAACTGCAACAAAAAAATAGCTGGGCGTTGCGGGCAGCACCTGTAGTCCCAGCTACTTGGGAGGCTGAGACAAGGGAATCACCTAAGCCCAAGAGCTGGACGTTGCTGTGGGCTGTGATGCCACAGCACTCTACCGAGGGCGACAGAGTGAGACTCTGTCTCTAAAAAAAAATAAAATAAAGTTAAAGAGATTCTCTGGGTCAGGACCCATGGCCCAGCCTGGATAGGACCATCCCCAAAGAGGCCCAGAGCCAGCCCGCCGCTGGGCAGAGTGCCCTCCAGAGCACTGTCCTCCAGTGTCATTGTGTGATTGTCTTCCTCCAGGGGCTTCCCAGGATGGGTCTGAGAGGTTGGAAGGCGAACCTTATGAGCTGCGTGTCAAGACTGGGAAACTGAGACTCAGAGGGGTTTGAGGACAGCCTAAGGTCTCACAGCCAATAGTTCTACTTCCTCCTTCTTCTGCATGACAGGGTGTAGTCATGAACCCAGCCGTTCCCCCAGGGTTGAAATCCAGTCTTACTCTCACAAGCTGTGTGACCTGGGGCAAGTTACTTACCTTCTCTGTGCCTTTTGTTTTCTCCTGAGGGGAAAGGAATGCTGCTGTCAGCACCCACTCGGGTGGGTGGTTGAAAGGATTACTTAATCAATGCACACGAAACACTGCACCTGTTTCCCAGCCTGGCTAACACTCAGGGAGGAATAGACTTTCTTCTCTCTGAGAGGTCACCTCGGCAGGATGTCTAGGAATAAACGACCTCTCTTATTCTGAATCTCTCCCCCCAGGAAGGCACATTCCTAGCCGCCCTGTACTCCCACTCTTCAGGGCTTGGACTGGGGTGCAGCAGACAGCACTAGGGGCGCCCAATTTAAGGTGGCGCTCACTCTCGGGGGTCACCCTGCACTCGCGTACCCGAGGGGTTCCCCCTGATACCTGTCACCCTCAGCACCTGGCTCCCCTCCCCCACCCGGTCCTGGGGCTCTCCCAGGTCTGTGCCCTTCAGAGCCCCTGCATCTGTCTGTCCATCTGCGTTACACACAGACACACACAGACCCGCACGCTTCGGAGGACCAGCGGGGTATGGCTGCTCCTCCGAATCCCTCCTCTCCCCTCCATGGCTGTTTCTGCCTCCTAGGGTGGCGAGGGTGTGTTGGGTACTCCAGGCAGCCAGTTCTCCCCACTACCCCCAGCCCCATTCCCAAAGAGGGGTTGTGAGTTGAGTTCTAATGAGAAATTAATAAGGAAGCTTTGCTAACAACTAATGATAATGGCAAAGTCATTAAGAAAGGCTCCTTTACATGTTTTTAATTACAGCAATTAAGGGGAAGTCAATAAAACATCCCCCCTCCCCAGCCCCTTCCTGTCCCCACCCAGGAGTCTCTTTGTAAAGTTGCCATACATTTCTGGCATTCAGCGAGCAGATGTGTGGTGGACAGGGTTGGGAGAGACTTGCAGAGGGGATAGATTCCTTGGAGTGGGTGTTTCACCACGCCCAGGTCCCACGGGCACCTCTGTGCTCCCCTCCCCTGGATGATACGACTCCTCCCACCCCAGCCCACCTCTGCATGGCTCAGACTGGGAACCACCAACCAGCACCAAACCCACCCACCCATTGCAGGGCCAGGGGTCCTTCCAGGGAGGCTAGCAGGCTTGCCTCCTGCCAGGCAGCTCGGCAGCCCCTCGGACAAAATGAGGTTTGAGGGAATCAGGCCCTTTTTCACATAGGCTGGGGTTGCCCATTGTCACAGAGACTGGGTTGATGCCTAAAATGCCACCCTAATGCCTGTTTTTCTTAATTCTCAATCTGAAGCGTGAATACTGAATGTAGAAGATTTAGAGGCCATACAACAGTACAAGATAACATTATTGTGTCTGTCTAGAACACCCGCTTAACCTGGATATTTAAATCATTCCTGAAATAACTATTATGTATGCATGCCCCCCACATCTGCTGAGCACTGTTCTAGGTAGTGAGGACATAACAGGACACAAAACCAAGACACATCTCCCTGCCCTCAAAGAAAGCAGCCAGAGATACAAAATATAAAGGTGAATATATGTGCATAATATAATATGAAGAAAGATTAGGTGTTATAAGGAGAACTGAAGCCAGGTGAGAGGGATGCAGGACAGGATAGGGGTCTTATTGGATAGGGTGGTGGACAGTGGCTTCTTAGAGAAAGTGAAGCTGAGAGAGACTCAGAGGAAGCTGGGGAAACAGAGGGAGAGCTCATTCCAGCCCAGGGAGCAGCAGGTGCAAAGGCCCTGGGGTGAACTTGGGTGTCTGTCTCAAGCTAGGTAGCTGGAGCAGAAAGAGGGAAGCAGAGAATGGAAAGAGGTGAGGTGGGGGGACCTTGAGGACAGATGACAGCTTTCTGAGCTGTGGTCCGTGCTTTGGATGTTACTCAGAAGTCGTGGATGGTTGAGGGCAGAGGCGCGATATGATCTGGTTGCAGGGAGAAGCATTGTTTCCATGACAAACGAACACATAAAACCACAATGAAATACCATTCCGTGCCCTCCAAATTGGCAAAAACCAAGGAGTTGGTGGAAACTCTCGTCTCTGCTGGTGGGAGTGTAAACTGGTAAATTGATACAAACTGGGAAAACAGTTTGGCATTATTAGTAAAATTAATGTGTGCCTACCCTACAACCCACAGTTCCATTTTTAGGAATATACCCTAGAGACCCCTTAGCCATGTGCACCTGAGGGTCCATAGGAGGCTGTTCTTGGCAGGACGGCAGAACGCTGAAAACAAAGCAAATATGCAGTAGCGCTGTGAAATTATGATCATAGAATTCCAGGCAGCCGTGAAAATGACTAAACTAAATGCAAGGATCCGAGGAGCGCTCCAAAAAATAACGTACAAAAAAGCAAACCACGCAAGACTAAGACTACATGCAGAATAATCCCAGGTATAAAAGGCTTGAAAACAGACTAAATTGACCATAAATTGTTGAAGAATGCATCCGTGTGTAAGGAAACTGGAAAGCAGTGGCACCATTACCGCAGAACTGGGGAGAGAGACGACCTCTGAGGGGGAGGGGGTGAGCGCAGGGGGCATGGGGGAGGGGGACGGGTGTGTTCCAGTCCTTACACAGTGTGGCAGGTACAGGGGTATTTATTTTATTCATCTTTTTAAAACTGTACATATAATTATATTTGCTCTTTTGTATGCATGATGTATTTCATGATTTTAAAGTGTTTTTAAAATAAATACATAAAAGCAATGAATATCTTCTGAAGCAGGGCTCGTACTTTATAAGGCCTTTTAAGATATGAACCAAATTCATCAGGAATAATTTTTAGGCCATATCCTGCTGTGCCCCAAGCCCACACTTCTTTGTTCTTGGGGAAATTTATCCAGAGAGTTGAATCAGCTCTACAGGGCATAACATGGTGTGTTAGCGAGTGTATCCTCCAGGCAATACATGCAGTAAACCCTTAACTGTTCCTACCCCCATGTGGATGGTTTTCCTGGGCACCTTGGGCCCTGGGTCTTCATCACGGGGTTTTCCTTTCCTCTGGCCCACCCTCCTGCATGGCCTGGCTGAACACCCCGTCTTTGCAGCCCCTGGATGATGATAAGCTTAGTCTTTACAAGGGTGAGACGTATGGAAACATACATACACGTACACATAGAGGGCCTCCTTGGGCAAAGCTCTGCGTGAGCAGACCCAGGAAGCACATCCAATGAAGTGGAATAATGGAGAGAATGGGAGGACCGGGGGGCCTGAGAGCCACGGTGAGGGATGGACATTGTGGAATAGAGGAATGGAGGAAAGGAGCCACTGCAGAAGTTGGACTGAGGCCAGCTGTGCCCTTCCTGCCTCCATCTGTTCTACCATATGAACATATAGCAGAAGACAACCATCCATCCATCACCAAACATACACCATCCATCAACCGCCAAGCAACACCTACATACAACACTCCAGCAGCCACCAAACATACACCTTTCATACAACCATCCATTAACCCCCAACATGCCCCTCTACGTACAACTCTCTATCAGCCACCAAACATACCCCTCTACATACAACCATCCATTAACCCCCAACAGGTCCCTCTACATACAACCACCCATCAACCCCCAACAGGTCCCTCTACATACAACCACCCATCAACCACCAAACATACCCCTCTACATACAACCGTCCATCAACCACCAAACACACACACCTGCATACAACCATTCATCAACCACCCAAACATATATACCTTGTACGACCAGCCATCCCATAACCCAAACATACAAATAAATGTATATACATACATTCCTCCATCCCTTCCTCCATTTGTCCATCTATCCCTCCATCTCCCCTCTTCATCCATCCATCCAGTGATTTATCCATCCATTTTCCATCCAAAAATCCATCCATCCTTTGAACAAACCCACCACCCTGTCCCACTGGCCTTGTTATTTCTTCTGACTCCCCCTTCTCCCCCACCACCTAGCCTTCACACAATTCCTGCCCCCCACACACTCACCTAGCTAACGTTCCTTGTTCATTTCTCAGCTTGAAAGAAGCCTCACCCACCTCCAGCCTAAAGTAGGCTCCTGCTACGGTCCTCATGAAGAACCCCGTTCCTTTCTTTCCAACAACTGCCACAGTATGTCACTGAACATTTGCTGTGGGTTAGGTTGCTTACACCCATCTCCCTGACTAGGCTAGATGCCCCAAGAGAACAGGGACCAGGTCTTTCTTCAGTGCCCACCACAGAGTCTGCCTGACCCCAAGAGGAGTGTGTTGAATGATGGCATTGGGAGAATTTAGAGAGAAATTACTGGGTGCAGGTGTCTTGCAAGATTTGCTCATGAATGTAACTCCTCTACCATCTATTAGAAAAAGATCAAGAATGTGCATGCAGCTTTTTCACGCAGGATGTGAGTCATGAAACAGGCAGGCAGGAGTTCCAGAAGGGAGGGCTGGGTGCAAGTGCCGGCCTGGCCCGGCCCTGACTGTTTATGCTTAGATAAGCCACCCCATCTCCACGAGCCTTCATTTCCTCACCAACAAAATGGAGTTAATAAAACTAGAGAGAGGAGAAAGAAACACTATTACCATAAAATTGATTTAAATTGTTCAAATATATCTTCTGAGGTCTGTGAAAAGTTTTTTAAATATATAAAATTATTTTAAGAACCGAAATCAATGTGATTCATTGATGTAATTTTTTTATAGACAGAGCCAAGTAATAGAAATTTTAGAACAACTAAAACTGTATATTCGTTAAAATGGGGCTTGTCGTGTAATTGTGAGCGTTAAATGAGAAGATCCACGTGAAGTCTACCTAGAGAGAAACTTGGCATAGGGTTAAGTCCTCCACGAGTCTTTGTTTTCTATTTCTATTTGGATGGTTTGGGGGGTAATATGGGTTGAGGAGGTGATATTCAAACTAAACCGTGAAAAATGTGTAGGATTCCAATATTTTAATACTATAAATATTAGATATATTCTTAGCACTTGTATATATGCTTCCAGTTTCCATGGTAGTGTAATAAGTTACCGCAAACCATAATGGTGTACAGAAGTCATTTGTTATGCTCACAGATTCTGTAATCCTGGAATCAGGAAGGGGAATGGCTGGCCTGTTCTGCTGTGTTCTGCATGATGACTGAGGCCTCAGCTGCAAGACTCCAAGGCTGGAGCTGAGATTATCGGAGGGCTCATGTGTTTGTTCCCCTGTCTAATGTTGATGCTGGCGATCATGTGGCAGCCTCAGTTCCTCTCCATGTGGGCTGTTTCTTGTCTGCTTAGGTTAGGTTGAGCTTCCTCACAACGTGGTGGCTGGATTCCAAGGGCCGGCATACAGGCAAGTGAAAGCCAGGTGGGAGCTGTGTTCTTCTGATGACAGAAGTCACATAGCATCTTTCCAGCACATTCTATTGGTGGAGTAGTCACAAGCTGCCCCAATTCAAGGGGAAGGGACATAGTCCCCACATCTCAATGAAAGGAATACTAATCACACTTCTTTCTGGGATGATGGCAAAATACTGAGGCAGCTGTCTTTGGAGAGATAAAGCCTGATACACCCACATTGTCCTATGGAATCCTCGGTATGACTTATAAAAAAGGGACTCTTCTTAACTTTATTTTATGGAAGAAGAAATTAATGAGTTCAATGAGGTCAAAAGGTTTACCCAAGGTCACAGTTGCTGTCAGGAACTAGGGTCTGGACTCAGGTTTCAAAGACTCCAAGGCAACTATGATTACACACACTGCCTGCCAAGTTTAGAGCAAGGAGGCTAACAGCAGATTAGGTTTTTTGAAACACTTAACTGACTACATCCTTCCAGGATGCTGTAGAATCCTGGTACAGTGGTGACTCACGGCTTGTTCTGGTGTTGTTCCAGGAAGGGCCCAGCAAATATAGGCCCCGAGGTGGGAGGCAGGTGTGAGTGACTCAGGGTGGAGGGATGTGGTGTGGGCATTGAGGCAAGAAAGGCTGGTTGGGATCAGATTAGGTAGGAACCTTGAATCCAAACAAGGGAATTTAGAGTCTCCTGGGGCAATGAGGAGATACCAAGTGCTCTGTGCAGGTCAGCCTTGTGGCCAGGGGGATGGAAGGGACCCAAAGTAGGAGACATGCTGGAAGTCTGCAGAACTGGGGTCAGGGGCCAGTTCATTGGCAAGACCTGAGGGGACATAGGGGCCTTGGTAAATAACAGTTGATGGTCCAGAGGAAGACCAGAAGGACTTTGTGGGGGATGGGAAAGTGAAGTGCCTCCAAAGACTCTAAGGGTTTGAGCTTAGGTGATCAGGGTTGGGAGGGGAGCTGCTAACAGGGCCAAGAACGCATGAGGCAGATCTGACACAGTGGCTCACGCCTGTAATCCCATCACTCTGGGAGGCCAATACAGGAGGATTGCTGGAGTCCAGGAGCTCAAAGTCAGCCTGGACAACACAGTGAGACCCCGTTTCTACAAAATTAAAAAATTAGCCCACATGTTAGTGCACACATGTTGTCCCAGCTACTCAGGAGGCTGAGGCAGGATTATTTGATCCAGGAGTTTGAGGTTGCTGTGAGCTATGATGGCACCACTGCACTCCAGCTTGGGCGACAGACCAAGACCTTCAAAAAAAGGAGGAGGAGCTTGGCAGGGAAGTGACAAAGGACACTTAATGGCAAAAGTGCCCAACAAACTGCCAGAAATTAGATCTTGGAGCTCAGAGCAGAGCCAGAGATGGAGTGATGAGAGTCACTTATAGGGAAACTGTGGTCAAACCATTCGGTTGTTTAAGGCCCCCCAAGGAACTAGTGTGGCCAGAAAGAGTCACATCCAGGGCTTTGGAAATGAAAATTTAAGTCAGTGGTTCCAAATTTTGGCGCACAGCAGTTTGCAGGTCAAGAAAATAAATCAAGGACTCAAGAGAGCCTGGGGCGTTGAAGCAGGGCCTTTCTGTGCCCAGGGGAGGAAAGAAGATGGGGCACACTGCTGTGGCATTGCTAAGGCCTAGGGCATCCTGAGCTGCACCCGAGAATAAGAACCATGGAGACTAAGACTTCTAAGTCTGCGGTCAAACTTCACTGCACAGAGGTGTGGGGAGCCCAGGTTCAGGAACATCTGATTGGGTCAGAGTATGGGGTGATCAGAAGCTTTGGGGGTGTGCCCCCCATCAGCATCTTAACTCCACAGGTGATACTGACACTGAAGGTCAATTTAGGACAAATAGTGCTTCTCACAGTCGATTATGGACACAAGCTGTGGGATATGCATACCATGGAATACTGTTTAGCCATAAAAAAGAGGGTGACTTCACATCTTTTGGATTAACCTGAATAGAGTTGAAACAAATTCTTCTTGATAAAGTATCACAAGAATGGAAAAGCAAATATCCAATGTACACAATACTAATATGAAACCTATAGGCAATCTGGTTCACACCTATGTAGGAGAAAAACTCAGTTCAATTCAAGTTGGGGGGAGGGGGAATGAGGGAGGAAGAAAGAGGAGCGTTTGGGGTGCTCCCACTTAATGGGCACAATATAGGGGTGTGGAACACAACTATAAGAGGGACTCTAGCTAACAAATTCAAATACCGTGACCTTGTTGTTTGTACCCGCACATTAACCTGAAATTAAAAAATGAAATAAAAATCAAATGCCAGTTCTGGTCCAGCAGGTCTGGGGTCTGAGGCTCTGCATTTCTGGCAGGCACCCAGGTGGCACCCGTCCTCCTGGCCCACAGACCACACATGCAGCAGGAAGGGAGACATTCATTTTCAAGGGTGTGGTGGAAGCACAAATAGCCCTTCCGAAGCCCCGTCTCCAAGCCACTGCTGCTGGAATCGGTCCCCCAGCCCAGCAGGAAGGCGACCAGGGAGGCCCCTCTGCTTGTCTCCTGTGCGCTCTGCTCCCCTCCTGGCTGACAGAACATGGAAGCAGGGATACACATTCCCCTTTATCTGCCAAGGGGGTAAGCATGTTTTCAAAAGAGCCATATGGTGTTTCTGTCCATGCAACCTCACATATGGCACAACCAAGGAACGGGAGGGAAATCCTCTCTGAGAGGGCCCAGAAGCCTGCCAGTCACCTCACACGGACTCCCTTGCCCACCGTGCTGGAAGCAGTGCTGTGGGGCACTGTAGGGTGGGGAGGAGAAACCTTTCCACCTGACTCTGGGCCTAGAGACCTGAGTTCAAATCCCGGCTCTGCCACTTCCTAGCTCTATGACCTTGGACAAGTTAATTAACATCTCTGAGCCCACGTGGGCAGTTTTCTCAGTCAAAATATGTGAAATTATGGCCGACCTCCCATGGTTGCTGAATTGATTCAAGGATAAAAAGATATAAAGAAAGGCATAAAGCAGGGCACATCCTAGTGGTGGGTTAGAGAATGGGGTGATGGGCTGATTGGGGTGGTCCAGGCAAAGTGTCGCCCCATAGTCATCTTATCTGCCCTGCACGTTCCTTCTGCAGACACCACTCCCAGCCCAGGAGCAGGCAGTTCCTGAGGCTGACCTCTGCCCTTGACCCCTGCCCCTGACCCCTGCCTGTGCTCTCCCTCTGTAGACATGGGCAGCTTTGAGGAGGGCGAGAAGCGCCAGAGCGTGTCCCATGGGGAGGCAGCAGTCATCCGTGCCCCACGCATCGCCAGCTTCCCCCGGCCGCAGGTGACCTGGTTCCGGGATGGCCGCAAGATTCCACCCAGCGGCCGCATGTGAGTGCCCATTCTGGGAGTCGGGGAGGGGCCTTCTCTGGGGGAAGAGGTCTGGGGCCAGCTAAAGGCCCCCGATGCTAAGGAGGGCCCTTTCTACAGAAGCCCCTGCCAGGCTTTCTGGGGCATCGCCAGAGGGGTGGGGCTTCCCAGGATGGCGGCAGGAGTCTGGTTTATGAGGGGCTTTCTGGGGATGTGCACAAAAGGGCTGGGGACCTGCAGCCCACACTCGGTCCCCTCCCTGGGGACTCCCAGGTCATGGCCTCCACACTCAGCTGGATAATAAATCTGCTTCCCAGAGCACTGCCAAACCCCACACTGGCACGTACAAAGTCACTGGCACCATGACTACAGGCCCAGGACTCAGGCCAGTGCTGCCAGGGACACTGAAGGTGCTGGCGTCTCCCGGACAGCCGGGCAGCCCTGGGCGTCTCCTGGACTGACATTCAGTGGTGTGCAAAGGCCATGTGTGTCTTGGCTGCAGGGAGGAGGTGTGGCCAGGGGAAGCCTTCGGGGAGGGAAACACACAGTCCTTTCAGTGTTCACAAGGATGCCTTTGTGTGTCCCCTGGGGTCACCTGTGGCAGCCAACACCCCACACCTCCTCAGAAGGCAAGAGCAATGTATTTCCTCCCAGGGTGCAACCACCCTCCCTGCCCTCCTAAGGGCCCTCAGGGCCTGGAGCCAGCCCGGGCTTTCCTCTTCCCACTACGACTCTCCCCTTATCACAGAAGACCACTCTTCCTGATCTACTCTGCTGCCCGTAGACTGGATAGAGCCAGTCCTGGGCTCTGTAAAGAATGGAGGGATAGATGCCCAGTTCTTTTCTAGTGCAAAAAGCCTAGTAACAATATCATAATACACGCGTCACGTATCATGGTAATAGTAGCAGCTGCTGTGTGAGTGGCTGCTGCGTTCTGCAGACTGCGCTAGGCACACTGCGCACGTCCCCTCTCCTCCAGGACAGCTGTGCACCAGGAGAAATGGATGCTCTCAATCTCATTCTCGTCCCATCCCCAGAGCACCTGCTGAAAAAGGGGTTGTTGAATGAATGGCCCCACAATAACCCTGTGTGAGGGGATTTTATCCCCATTTGACAAAGTGAAGCTCCCAAGCACTCAACTACTGTGCCAAATCTCACACAGCTGATTCTAGCCTTACAAATGCCAGAGGCAGGGTCATTAAGTCTCATCTTAGGGGAAACTCACCTGAGAACAGATACACGGACATAATGAAGTGATTATACTTGTGGAGAAGTTAGTCCTATTAGGGTGATTCTCAACCTGGCTACCTATTGAAATCATTCCGGAGTTTTGAAACATACTGATATTTGGGTCCTTCCTAACACACTCTGATATCATTGAAATGGGATAAAATTTGGGTATTAGGAGTTTTTAAAGCTCTCTAGGCTATTCTAATGAGCAGCCAGGGCTAAGAACCACTATCCTAACATGTATCAGCTATCTACAGCCACAAAAAAATGCTGCATAACAAAATACATCAATGGCTTAAAGCCATGAGCACGGATTTTTATGAGTCTTCAGGTTGGTGGTTTCAGCTGGGTGTTTCTTCTGGTCTTGGCTGGGCTCTTCCACTTGTCTGGGCTGGCTGGCTCTTCACTGATCTAGACAGGCCTCATACTAGATGACTGGGGTGATTGGCTGTGTGCCCCTTGTCCCATCTTCCCACCAGCTAGACCTAGCACATCCTCTTGGAAGTTGCCCAGGAGCAGGAGAGGAAGCACAAACACACACTTTTCAAGCTCTGTTAACATCCCATGGGCCAAAGCAAAGACATGGCAGAACTCAGAATCAAAAGATAGGGAAATAGACTCCACCCCTTAAGTCTGTTGTACAGCATTTTTGTGGCTATAGAGAGGATACCTGGAAAATCACATGACAGAGGATGTGGATACAGATCAGGGTGAAGAACTGAAGTCACACCCTGAGTTAACAGGTGAACTCAGGCTGTGTGAGTCATACTGTGCCCCCTCAGGCCTAACTAAGGTTCAACAAAACCAGCAGAGAATGGTTAACCCTTAACACAGATATTGAGGTTATGCTGTAGAGGGGGATGCTCTACGACACAGGTGCTGGGCTAGGTTGATGAGTCCCAGCACCCTTCTTGCTCCCTTGCTGAGGTTATCTCACATGCCCTATTGCATGTCAATCGATTAGTAGTGGCTGCCTGGAAGACTGGGTTGAGGAGTTTGAGGCCCTGTCCAGACTCATGGGAAGAGCATCATGGTTGATTAGCAATGTCTGCCATGGCTGCAGGAGGTGGTGTGCTAGCACTCATCTCCCACATTTGCTATGGTAGATGAAACCTTTTCCCTAGCCTGCTCCCATCATCACTTTCCTAACACCTTTCACCTCCTTTCTCAGTCCTGGTCTCTGTCCTTATCCTCTTTTCATTCCCAGCACCCTCTGGCACCAAGACAGAACAGCCCTGGCTGGCACACGTGTACACCTTCCAGGCCACACACACCCCACACCCTTCCTACCACAATACTCCTGCCAGATCTACTATAAAACACTGTGGTGGTTTTATCTCAGCAATTATAAAAGATTAATATTCATAACCTAGCGGAAAGGGCCCCTGGAAGCAAATTCTCTGGTGCCCAAGTCAGAGATACATATCTGATGAGTGCTCTCAGCCAGAGGGGAGCGCAGGGCTCAGGAGGCCCAGCTATCTATAGAGGCGGCTCTCACCTCAGGGCAGAAGAGGGATTAGCAGCACCTGGCCTGTGCCCTGGGGCTCACTGTTGAAAAGGAGATCCTCACAGAGATGTGTGCTGGGGGCTCTGTACACATTCTAGGATGATTTATCTTATTTGTAATTAAATTATACTTGGGGGCCCCATGAAGTAGGAGAGAAGGGGCTGCTGTCTTAATAGGAGCAGCAGGTGGGGAGGGAGGAAGGGGGCAGAGAGAAATCGAGCTGAAGAATCTCCAAGGCCTAGCGTGAACCCAGGTGTGGCTAAGAAATAGCGCCCACCCTCTGCTGGCCCAGCCCCCCAAGAATTCTGCCTCCGGCATCTTCCTGTGTGAGGGGCATCTGGGGTGCCACAGGCTAGGAGCCTCCGGAGTGCCAGAGACAGCTGTGTGCACCTTGGCAGTGAGATCTATGACTATTATCAAGGGGACGGTCACCCTGCAGAGGGGGATGCCCAGCAACCTTCCTTAATCACCTGCTGGGGTCAGAGAGAGGGCAGATCACAGGCCACTCTACATTGGGGACAAGAACCCAGGTCCTGTGGGTCCCCATCCAGGGTGCCGACCAAGGCTGTGCTGGCTGCAATAGCAGATGGACCCTAAATCTCAGTGGCCGAACACAGCAGAAGTGGATTTCCTGTCCATTTAAAGCCCTGCCCATTCCACACAGTCATTCAGGAGGCCCTGCTGATGGGAGCTTTGCTGGCACCAACACAGGCCTTGTAAGTCATTCCTCTCTGTTGGGGACAGGTGAGGATGGTGCAGGAGGGGCTTAGGGTACAGGCCTAGGAGGGGACCACATCCTCCTCCACGTCCCGCCAGCTCTGCCCCACCGCCCCAGCAGGTCCCTGGCTCCCTGGAGACCTCAGTCCTCCCCTACAGCCCCACTCTGTGCCTGGGGCCTGACCGCCCTCCCTTGCAGGGTGTAGGGTGCTCGCCTAGCAGCATCTCTGGCCTCTGCCACTAGTTTTAATGCACCCCCACAGCTGCGGCCACCAAAGTTGTCCAGACTTTGTCAAATGTCCCCTGGAGGGCAAAGTCACCCCCGATTGAGAACCACTGACCTAGAAGGATCGATCATGATATAGACAAAATATGACGCTGGAGAGAGAACAGGGATGGGGAGCTTTCCCAATTGAGGAGAGAGGAAACTGGAGGCCAAAAGGGGCCCAGGGACAGGTGGGTGGCCTGGGAAGTGGGCCAAGCCCCCCTGCCCAGTGAGCGCATCAGAGGCTTCCTTCAATCTGTTCCCATCAGCCATGGCAGCTGCATGGTCCCTGTGCACTGCCACCCGTGGGGTGGCCCCTGGTCCTGACACTTGGTCCTTGGTCTAGGGACTGGGGGGACAGTCAGTGGGCTGCAGAGCTGCCTGAGGCCAAATGGGGAAAGAACAGAAACAGAATCCCTCACCCTCGGGGAGGGAAGGAACTGAGCGAACATCTCTCTGCTTCCACCCTCGCACAGGTGAGGTCACTGAGGCCTGCCAAGGAGGAAGGTGCGCACCATTCCAGCGCTCACGCCTGCCTGCCCCACCCAGAGCCCTGTGGGGGAGGACCCACAGCCCAGCCGCCCTCACTTACGATATCACCTAAGGACGAGGGTCGCTGGGGGTTACTCCCACACAGGAAAATGGTCACCATCCCTATCCCATTTTGCGGCTTTGAAAATATTTTAGCCTGCCTCTGGCCCTATCTCCTATCACCTCATTAGCTGGAGGTTAAAAGAACTCCCAGAAAAAAATAAAAATATATTGGACACGATTAGGATGCCTAGCAATTTTGGCAGGAGGGCTCCACTGACAGTGTGAGTCTCCGCGTCCAAAGCACCAAAACCAGGAGACGGGGGAGGGCCCAGCGCAGCCCGGCTGGGAGAGAGCTGGGCTGGAGAAGCATTAGCGGGATGTTTATTTGAGAGCCTGTTTAAAAGTCTGAAACATTCACCTAATGGGAAAATTTGAAAAGAATTCAACTGGATTTGTCCTTGTTAAACTAGCATTAAGGATGTTTAACAGCTGTCTCGGGCACATCACATTAAAATCCAGAGATAGACTTGACAAACTAATGGTTTTGTTTGTCATCAGGAGAGTGGGTGAAAGGAGGGGACAGGCAGAGCTCACATGGGTGACACCCTGGGTGGGGCTCACATCTTCCTACTCGGACAAGCCCATCTTCTCTGCCTAGGGACCTGGCCTGTGGACCTGGCCTGTGGAGGAGCTGTGTGAGGGAACCTCAGGAAGGGGACCAGCTGGGGCAAAGGCCCATCCTTGCACCCATAGTGCACCAGCCCTTTCCCTCCCTGCCAGGCCAGCTGGGCCCAGACTTGGTGATGAGCCACAGGGAGGTAGAAGCTGATACCCAAAAAGGGGACAGGAAGGCAATAGGACCCCAGAAGTCTATGCTGGGGCCTTTACATCAATCTAAACAAATTTAGGATTAGGGTTAAGGCACTGATTCTGGAATGGCCTTGCTCATTTCCATTACGATCCATTCATTCATTCACCGTCATTCACTCATTCATTCTGCCACGTTTCTTGTTATCCAGACAGCAATAACCACACACGGCCATCGAGGGCAGGACACAGAGGACAGATTTCGAGGGGTGCTTAGAAGGCTCCTCGCACAACCTGGGCGTAGGGGCAGGGGAAGCATCCTGTGGAAACTCTCAACCTCTGGCTGTGAAGGGACTATATACCTGGGCCTGACTGGTGGTGTCAGCATCACATTGGGGACTCCGCACACTGAACGTGGTGACAGTGCTGGCCATCAGTGGGGAACCTGCAGTTGTGATGCAGCCTCTTGACTGAATACAAAGCTCACAAGGGAACAAATCCCTTTATGTGTAGCAGGTGGCTGGGAGGGTGGACAGGAGGAGGGCTCTGGGGCAGGTGAGGTGTGGGCAGTCCACCTGCCCCGGGTCCCTGCTCCCCTCAGGCCCCCGTCAGAGGAATCTTCTTCCTCTTCCCAGAGCCATCACGCTGGAGAACACCCTTGTCATCCTGTCCACCGTGGCTCCTGATGCCGGCCGCTACTATGTGCAGGCCGTTAATGACAAGAATGGTGACAACAAGACCAGCCAGCCCATCACTCTCGCCGTGGAGAGTAAGTCAGCCCGTGGCAGGGCCTGGGACCTGACAGGGAGCTGGGCATTAAATCTAGGGAATGGGCTCCAGGGGATCATTTGAAAGATGGAGTGGGGCATGGGGACGGGCAGGCAGGGGCCCTCCCAGAGCAGAGGGGATGAGGAGGGGCTGAGCCCTGGAACCTGTTCCTGTGACACATCTGAGGTCCTGCATCAGGAGAGAGGGTGCTCAGCAAGACCGTTATCAGGGCCACAAGAGGCCCAGGGCTGTGGGACAGAGCGAGAGTATATGTGGGGGTGAGTGCTCAGGTGAGCCCCCCAGGAGGGCACTCGAGGTGACTGGGAGATCAAAGCTTGTTTTTGAAGAAATATACTAACTGCCTCCATGCAACTGGCACATAAAAGGCACCGTCTGTACTCAGAGCCAGGAGGTCCCCACTAATGGGAACACAGCCCCTCTGCCCTGCCCAGGCATCTGCCTAAAAGTTCCCCCCATCCTCAGACACCCCCAACTTCCTGGGAGAGGGAGGCAAAGCTCTCCCCAAGAGAACTCAGCATGCAGTGGGACGCACATGAGGGGTGACTCCCTCAGTGTGCTTTGGCACTGACATTTGTCAGGCCTAGACTGAAACCAGATTTCTCTGCACTGATGACATGGAATGGTGATGAGTGGAATGTCCCCCACTCCACTCCCAGGCGGGGTTTTCCCTGCTGGTCTAGGACAGAGAAGGTGGAGTGGGTAGCTAGGGAGGCAAGACCAAGGCTTCCTGCAGCAGCTGAGCTGACGCTTGAGCTGGGGGAGCCAGATGTTCACGTCCTCCACATCTGTACGAAGCCTGCTCCCAAAGCAAGTCTCATTTATCATCCCTGATGCACTGGTAGGCGCCTGTCAGCGGCAAGATGAGGGTACAGCCAGTGGGGAGCCTTGCTGTGCCCCTCCTCTGCTCCCAGCTCCTGTCTGCAGGGCCTGCAGGGCCCAGAATATTCCCAGTCCCTGCCATCCCCATCCCTGCACCTTTCAAACCCCAGCAGGACTCCTTCCTGTTTTTCCTTCCCCATCCGAGACCCAGGAATTCCATTCTGGATACTGAACCATCAGGGCCACTGTGTGACCTCTGACATTGACCTGGGCCAGGGTCTCAGTCAAGTCTCAGCAGCCTGGACCCTGGCCCATGACCTGGGGCTGCTATTTCTTTAGAAAAAAAAAAAATAATTTAGTCAGGGGAGGAAGACGGTTTTCCCTAATAGGTGCTGGTCAGCTATTTTCCAGGGACCAGATTTCCTGGAGTCTCGTGGGATCCAGTAGTTTGGTAAGATGCAATGTCAAAGATAGGGTCAGATGCACAGGAGTGGGTCATGGTCCAAGTCAAAACCAGGCATCTTCCAGGGTAACTCAGTTTACCCTGAGACCCCAGGTCAGGGGCCTTTTCCTCTCTGGGCTCCTGCTCCAGCATCCAGCTCTTCCTCCCAGGAGTTAGCCCTGCTGCTCCCACAGCTGACTGTGGGGGGTCCCAGTTCCCTACTCCACCTTAACTCACCTCCCAGGCCTCCAGCTGGCCCCAGGAGGGAGGACAGGGTCCCTCTACCCCCTTCTGTCCACCCAAGCCTCACCCATCTGGCTGATTCTCCCACCCTGCCACCGCCCTGCTCCCACTTTAATGAGGTGATTAAGAGCAGAATCAGCTGATTTTTATCTACTTTCTCTTCCTGAGAGTGAATGCACTTTAGAACCCTGATCCTCTTTCTGGGCCACAAATCCCCCAGTACCCCCTGCCTGCCAGCCAGTTTCTGAGGAGCAGTGGCAACTTCTCCCACTGCCAGTGCCAGCTCCCCTCTTCCCCCTCACCCCTCCCTGTACTCTCCCCTCCACACCCCTTCTTCTGCCTCCTCGGCTTTGAGGAGTCCATGCCCCTCTGAAATAGAGAGCAACCCAGTGACCCCAGGAGTTGTCCTTCACTCAGGGTAACCCTGATGACCTCACCCAGCCTGTCACAGCAACTGGTCCCCCCACACCAGGGGATCACATTGTCCCATAGAAATACACTGTGAGCCACATAAGGAATTTTACCTTTTCCAATAGCCCCATTTTTTACAAAGTAAAAAGAAATAAATGATATTGATTTTATTAATATATTTAACCCAACATAACCAAAATATCATTTCAATATGCAATCAGTATAAAAAATATGAATAGAATATCGTACATGAGGTTGTTTTTGCATGCTAAAATCCTTGTTTATTTCACCCTTAGAGCACATCTCACTCCGATGTTAAATTTTCATCTGAAATACGTGATCTGTATTTAGATTTCATAAGATTTATAGCTGAAAAGGTAGAGTCATATGCACAAGTTGTTCCACATATACTTAAAGGTGTCCTAATAACTGGATTGGGGATCCATTCTTAATTAAATGTAAATTAGTTAAGATTAAATCACATTAAATCAAAGGGGCAGCAGCTGCATTCCACAAGCATGGCACGTGTGGCCCATGGCCTGTTGTTATACGGAGAGGGGTGTGGCTAACACCACTCTCCGGACCTAAGTCACGTGGTCCCTAAACCTCAGTTTCCTCATCTTGCAAACTGATGCCTATGGCAAGTTGGGAGGATTAAATGAGACATTTAGGAAGAATGGCTCACGGAAGATGTCCCTTGTTGTGGCTTTTATGCAAGGTGTACAGGGACAGTGGGATCCAACTTGGTCCCCGTGTAGGAGCCCCCTCTGCCTCCTTCCACCCTGGGTCTCCCATCTGTGGCAGGAGTTCCCCTGGAAGACACCACTCCCCTTTGCTCAACCTTGCCTGTTATTTGTGTAGCTTGACCTTTGGGGCCCCATTTGCCCCAGTGTCCCACTGGGGCTGGAGCAACCTTCATTCATAGTAAATCTGCTCCAGACCACCCTGGGCTGGTTTCAGTCCCAGCCAAGGCAGGGAACGGCACCCGCCCCCAGGCCCCAGATCTCAGCCACTGGCTCAGCCCAGATCTCACACTGGGGTCTTGGGGGACACCTGTAGACATGAGCTGGGTATAAGAGGGTCCCCCCCAAACCCTGCCAGCTACAGACTGTTATCTTTTAGGTCATCCTGTCCTTTCCAGCTTTGAGCACTGTCCCTGCTTGGGCCTCTGCCCAGAGAATGGGTTTAAGGAGGCTGTGTCCTGTATTTGGTGCCCCCACCCGGCTGTCCCCAAGAGAGGGAGACAGGTTAGCACAGTGCTCCCCAGCAGGCCCTCCTGCAGAGGATGGGTCCCTGCCACCCCTGGTCATCTGTGCATCCCTCCATCCACCCTGAGCTATCCCCTTCTGCCTCCAGCTTATGCCAACAGCCCATTCTGTTGGCATCACTGCATACCAGCCCCTGTCTCAGCCTCTGCTCAGCTCACCTAGTTCACCTTCAACCTTCAGAGGCAGGTGATCGAGTTATTATCACCTCTGGTTCACAGGTAGGAAAGCTGAGGAAACGGGGTCTGACAGGTCACATCATCACTTCCCAGTGGCATTTACTAATAACTGGTTTTGTGACTGCAAAGGATGCACGTTAACCTCTACCCAGGTCCTCTCACAGGCTCCGTCCCCATGGGGTCAGTCCCAGAGGGAGCACCGATCTCCCTTTCAACTGTCTGCCATTGTGGGAACCCTGTGTCTCCTTCCCCCACTGGTCAGCTCCTCCCCCACTGCCCTCTCCATCTTCCTCCCCAGATCCACATCCGGCCTTCCCCTGGCTGCCCTGCCCCCTGGACGGTAACTCTGCTAGACTCCCCCTCCCAGTACCTCCTGTTCCTTGACCTTCTAAGACCTACCACCACACTCTGTCCCTGGAGGTTCTCCCTGCCACTGTCACTTCTTCCTCCTCCCCCAAATGATCGAGCCCCTGCCCCAGTCTAGTTCTCAGCCCGGGGTTCTTCCTATTGTCCCCCATTTCCCAAGCTCCCCGGATCTAGCCAGGCCCTTGCTCTCACCTGGTGTGCCTACGCAAATGGCCAAAGGTCTCCATCAACAGGGGCTCTTGCCTCTTCACATCCCTAAATGTCTCCTTCAGACATCCTGCCACCATCCCGCCCTCAACGAGGCAGAATCCAAACTCACCTCCCTCCTTTGACAACCAGTTCTCCCCCAGGCCTCCGTCATCTTCCTCAGCCATCTCTAAACCTTCATAGGCCTCTGTCTTCCTCCAAACCTAGACCACCCCGAGCCCCATTGATTTTGTCCTCTGGTTTAATCTCTTCCCACCACTGCACCCATCTGGGGCTGACTTCCAGCCTAGAGCTGGACCTCTACAACCTCAGCAACCTGGTCTAACCTCTTCCCCCTGCACAGTGGGTCTCCTCTCACATGTCAGCTCTGGTCTGTTGGTTGCACTGTGTTAAGAAAGATTCTGAGAACACATCTGCGCTCAGGCAGGAAAAGGGCTGTCACCGACCAGCACTTTCTCCTGGAAGGGGCAGCATGTGGCCAGGACCCATCTCCTCTACCCAGAGGATGTCCATCCCTGTCAGTGTTGGCACTGTGCCCATACCCTGGCTCACACAGCGCTCCGGCTCTCAAATGCCCTACCTGTGGACACTTCCGTGAGTCCCAGGAAGCGGCCTACCCACCCCAGTCCTGGGAAGTGCCAAGGCTTTGCCTGATCCCTGTAGGGCTTAACCTCAGTCCAGTGACCCCGAGGCCTGTCACTCCACTCTCTGAATTCATGACCTGGTCCTGGGGCGGTAAGTAGAGCTCACCGCTGCATAGGCAGGCAAACCCCCGGGAGGAGAGACTGTTTATTGAGTACCGGCTGTGTGCCTCGCCCTCTGCACTCATTCCACCCCCACCTGGGCCCTCCTTCCCAACACCCATCACATGCATCATTAATTCCTTAAGCCCACGAGCATCGACCTGACTTCCTCCCAGAAGGTGCCCTCTGTGAGGACAGACCCTTCCATCTCACTCAGTAGGGAATCTCCAATGCCTGGTACACAGCCTGGCATGAGTCAACCATTCACCCAGGAGAGATTGCTGAGCCAGGGCTGAACCCACACAGTCCTCAGAGGTGGCCATGTTTATTTCCATCTTGCTCCTGAGAAGACTGAGCCTCAGGGGGGTGAAGTGACCAGGACACCTAGGGCAGAGGTCAGGCCTTCCTAACCCCGCAGGCCCCCATTCTCTGTGACAGGGCCTCCTGCCCCTGTATTCCCCCACCTCAGGCCCTGCTGGCTGCCACCCGAGCCTGGACGTGTGCTCCGGTCCCTTGCTGGGCGTCAGTCTGCCCTCCATTCTTCCTGGAGCCAACGAGCCAGCCAGCTCAGCGCAGCACTCATATTTCTAGACAAGCTCGGCTTCCTGAGGGTACTCTGTTTACCTGGCCTGCCAGGCGGCCCTCCGGCTCGGGCTCTAACTGTCTGTCTCCTTCTCGTGCCCCATTAATCTGGGCCGTGGTACCTGCGCGCCCTCACATGTAATAAACAACTTAGAGCACACTTTTATGGATTCAGCTATATCAGCAGCTTTCAATCCGATCACTCTTTATGGCACCTACATGAGGCTGTTATATTGTTGCAATTATTTTGCTTTATATGCTTCCTTTCTTTCCTCCTTCATTTTACTTTATTTTTTACATTTTCTTCCCATTTTTCCTGGGTCTTTTCTGGCAAGTCCTGGAGTCAAGGTAGGAAAACCTTCCTGAGGGCTGATTGGGGTGGCCCAGAAAGGGAGAAGGGCCACTGCATCCCCTCCCCTCCTCCCAGCCCCATAAAGGATGTCCTGTCACTCTCACCCTGGGCCCCCACATGTCATCCTGGCCTGCTACTTCCAGAGCTCTCTGGAAGGGTGCCAACTGGGTAGATTTGTCGTGAGAGTAAAGGCCCTCAGAGGTAGTATTTTCAGGAGCTGTGAAGCAGGTGCACAGAGAATTGGAGTTTCTGCCAATACTGGGCCTACGCTGACCCTCGAAGATAAAAACCTGGGCGCTTCCTAAAGAACTCAAAAAAATATAAAAGGAAATGCTATCACCTCTGTTAAAAGAATTTGGGGTGTTTCTTTTGTCCCCTAATAAAACCCACTCATGGGAAGTTCTTGCTAATTCTGGTCATTGATCCTGGGAGCTGTATGATGATAACTCTAGTGGCACACATTTATTCAGCTAACAAACATCTGTGAGCACCCACTGTGTGCCAGACATCATTCTCTGTGACTGAGTCAGCTCAGCTGCCGTAATGGTGCCGTAGGCCAGGAGCTTGAGCCACAGTTATGATCTCACAGTTCTGGAGGCTGAAAGTCCAAGGTCAGGGTGCTAGTGTGGTGTGGTCCTCTGCCTGGCTGGCTCACCATTGCTCTCATTGTGTCCTCGCATTGCAGAGAGGAAAAGAGAGTAAGCTCTGGTCTCTTCCTTTTCTTCTAAGGACACTAATCCCATTAAGGGGGCCCCACCCTCATGACCTCATCTAAACCTAACTCCTTCCCCAAGTCCCCACCTAATGACATCACATGGGAGGTCAGGGCTCCCACATATGACTTGTAGGGAGAAACAGTTCAGCCCAGAGCAAAGACCCATGTGGTTCCTGCCTCAGGCATTGTATTAGTCTCCTATGGCCGCCATATCAAAGTACCAGCCACCAGGCAGCTTATTAAACAGCGATTGATTCTCTCCTTGTCCTGGAGGGCAGAAGTCTGAAATCCAGGTGTAGGCAGAGCGGTGCTCGCTGAAGCTTCTGTGGGAGGATATTTCTTTGCCTTTTCCTGGCTTCTGGTATTGCTGGCCATCTGTGGTATTTCTCACCTGTAGATACATCACTCCAATCCCCATCTTCACATGGCCACCTTGCCTGTGTGTCTGTGTTTAAATTTCCCTCTTCTTATGTGGACACCAGTCATAGTGGAGCAAGAGCCCACCATGACCCATGTGTCCTCACCTTAACTCACAACATCCACAGTAACCTTGTTTCCAAATAAAGGTCACATTTTTAGCCACCAGGTACACATGAATTTGAGGGTGGGAAGGACATCATTCAGCCTGGTACAGAGAGTATGAGTTCTGGTAGAGGAGGTGGGTACTGAAGATCTAAACCAACAAAGTAAGGGAAGGATTTTGAAGAGAATAGAGGTGGATGGTGTGGTGAGGGAGGGAGGGCATGGTTGCTTTGCAAGAGGGGTGTCAGGCTGTCCGTGGACATTGGGTAGTGACTCATCAGAAGAAGAAGAAGGACCAGATAGTCCCCAGGGTCGGCATCTGAAATTTCAGCTCTGGGGCTCCCCCTGTGACCACCAGCTCCTCTCCGTGAGTCAAAGTCTTCCATAGCTTCAGCCTCTAACGAGGCTGGATAAGAATGGGGTTACTGACCTTTGTACCCAGCTAACATCTGACCTCTCTCCCAGATGTTGGGGGGCCTGCAGACCCCATTGCACCCACCATCATCATCCCTCCCAAGAACACCAGCGTGGTGGCCGGGACCTCGGAGGTCACCATGGAGTGTGTGGCCAATGCCAGGTGGGTTACGCCCCCAGCCCCAGCTTCCATCTCTCCTAACTTTAATGCTGTTCCTCAACTGCAGGGAGAGTAACCACAATCCTGAAAGACTGTATCCAGACATCCAGCCTGTCCAGGACATCTGGGGCATGGGAGAAGCCCAGAGTATGGCAGACTGCCTCTCAGAGTAGGGCCTTGTGTGCACACCAGTGTGCAAGGGAGAGTGTAGGCTTGACAGGAAGGCAGACCTGGGATCAGGGGCCACTGAAGCCCCTTCCCAGCCAGAGGCAGCCCTCACCTTCCTACAGAGGAAACAAATAATCCTTGAGCTGCCCTCAAAGGCAAAAGGCTAAGCACCTTCCCTTACGACCCTCTTTCTCCCAACAACAACCCCATGGCACATGTGTCACCACCCAAAGCTCCAGAAGGGCAGGCAGCCTGCCATGGCAGAGTTGAAATGCAGCTGGCACCCCGAGGCCATGTTCACCTCCATGCCCTGGGCCTCAGTCTGCTCCGCTGTAAAACAGGCATGATCTGAGCACCGACCTCCCTGCAAGGGGAGGAGTTGCACGCTGACACCAGCCTGACCTGACACCTCGTAAGTGTTCAGCAAAGGTAAACTGATGCCTTGCACAGAGAGCCAGACTGATGTCCCCAAAGTCCCCTCGAGCCGAAGATTCCCGGGAAGCATGTCTCTCTTGCAGCATGTCAGAGTGAGCACTAGGGACCCCCAGTGTGGGAAATGCTGCCAGGATGTCCCTGGGCTCACAAAGGCCCTGAGAAGACCCCCCAGGGAGAACCTGCCCAACCTCACCCGAGGCAGTGTTTCCCAGACTTACAAAGCCGCAACCGCAGACCCTTCTTCCGTGGGACTCTGCCACACACCCCGTGGGACTAGCATAGGCCCACTTTGGACCTGTCCTCTGGGGTACACTCAGTACTGTGCAGAAGTGCCTGGAAAGACCAAACCCCAGGAGCTTGGGGGTGCAGGGGTCGGGAATAGAGGGAATCCTGCCCACACGCCCCTCGTCATGCACAGTGGGGGCAGGTTTTGCTGTCTGCACTGGTTGTCCTCTGCACCCTCTGGGCCTCTCACATCTCTCTCTGCTGTCCCTCACCCTTGCACTTCCATGTTGCTGCTGTTGCATGTCTGGGTGGGACACGGCACAGAGGGAGGCTGGGGGTGGCTGCTTGCCGGCTTTGCCAGAGCTGCTGAGCCAAGTGACCTCCCTGCAGCCAGGCCCTGTTCCACACATGTATTTGCTTTAATGTGGTCATCATCCACAGCAACCCCATGAGCAGGCACAGTCGTGTCCATTTTCCAGATGGAGACACTGAGGCCCCTAGATCTTGCATGTAGAGAGTAGCCGGGAGGCATGCGACCCCAGGCAGGACCTCCAGAAGTCCCTGTGGCTGAACACTCCCCTCCTCCCACCCTGTAGGCCCCTAATCAAGCTGCACATCATTTGGAAGAAGGACGGGGCAGCACTGTCCAGCGGCATCAGCGACTACAATCGCCGGCTCACGATCCCCAACCCCACGGGCAGCGACGCCGGGTACTATGAGTGTGAGGCCGTCCTACGCAGTAGCAGCGTCCCCTCTGTGGTCCGGGGAGCCTACCTTTCTGTGTGGGGTGAGGCACAGCAGGGCACTTGGGGCTCTCCTATGGGCTGGGGGCAACTCAGCCAGCAGCCTCCTTCAGGGTGGCCCCCGCAGTGGCTGGATCAAAAGGAGCAGGCTCTGACCCACTCCCCGGTCCTTCCTCCTGCAGAACCACCCCAGTTTGTCAAGGAGCCGGAGAGACACATCACAGCAGAAATGGAGAAGGTGGTGGACATCCCCTGTCGGGCCAAAGGTAATGTGGTGGTACGGCTGGAGGGACACAGACATCCCAGGCCTTCAGCCTCTCCCATCCCTGTCAGGGACATTTCTGAGCCCCACCCCCTTTCTCCAAACCACATCCCCCAGCACAGAGTGGTCTGCCTGGGAGAGGTACCCAGGAACCAAACGGGCCAAATCACCATCTTCTCCGGCTGGAAATCAGCCCTTATGTTACCATAACGTGAGAGTAACAAATGAACCCAAATCACCGTAATTTCAGGACAGGTGGCAAGCCCAAATTGCCCATAATTTGAGAGTTGTAGACAATGCCAAATTACTGTAATGTCAGAACCAGCAGGCCCTGGGTGTGTCTCGCCTGAGATGTGCCTCTTAAGCTCAGCTGTTTTCTGGGCCATTTTGCTCCGTCTCCTATCGCTTTTCCTACTTAACCCCCCCTTGTCAGACTCGCTGGAGAATTTCTACTTTCCCATCCCCACCCTCCCTCCATCTGATTCAGCGGTGCCCAAAGACAGCCCATAGCCAGGATGAAATCTGGGATGATGGAGAGAGAAGAGCGGGCACAATGGGAGGCGTTGAGCAAAGGGGCCAAGTGTAGCTCTGCGGGAGGGAGGCTCGTGCCGGAGGGGTGAATAATGACTCCCCTTTTGAGACTCTGCAAGGGGAAGGCAAAGATCATTCATTCATGCAACAGATATTTTTTGAGGGCTTACCATGTGCCGATATTGCTCTCAGGGGTGGGGAGATAGCGAATAAACCAAACAGGCAAATCCCTGCTAGCAGAGAACGTAGATGGGAGGGAGACGGGCAAGACAATAAACAAATAAAGATGCCTTATTTCATTTTATCTAAAATGCCATGAGTTGCAAGATGCCCCATTATTTTATGTACCACTAAGAAAGAAAAAAGACTGCCAATTAAATTATGACATGCTGTCGATTAGAAGACACATCTCCATCTCAGAGGTACTGCAAAGGAACAGGAAGTGAGTGGTGGGCTGGATGAAGCACGGTGGTGTTTGGTGTTAGGTGGGAGAGCTCCAGGAGGGAGAAGCACGGGCTCAGTGGGGGTTAGAGCGATGGGTGCTGCTTTGGACAGGGTGTGGTGAACTTCACTGGGGAAGTGACTTTTTTTTTGTTTTGCAGTTTTTGGCTGGGGCCGGGTTTGAACCTGCCACCTCCAGTATATGGGGCCAGTGCCCTACTCCTTTGAGTGACAGGTGCCGCCTTGGGGAAGTGATTTTTGAGCAGCCACCCGGAGAGACTGAGGGGAGGACTCAGCGGGCCAGATGGAGGGGCTCAGGGAGCCCCATGCACCTCTATGTGCAGCAGGGTTGGGACACCATTCCCCGCTTGGAGGTTCCCAGCGCTCTGTTAAACACGATAGTAAAAAATAAGAAATTAGGCTGGGGGTGGTGGCTCACACCTGTAATCCTAACAATCTGGGAGGATCCCTTGAGCTCAGGATCAGCCTGAGCAAGAGGGTGACCCTGTCTCTACTAAAACTAGTCAGATGTTGTGGCAGGCACCTGTAGTCCCAACTACTTAGGAGGCTGAGACAAGAGGATCACTCAAGCCCAAGAATTAATTTGAGGTTGCTGTGAACTATGATGATGCCACGATACTCTACCCAGGGCGACAGAGTAAGACTCTGTCTCAGACATATATATATATATATGTCTAGATGTATTTGTCTCTCTATATATATGTCTATAGGGAGAGAGAAGTTAGTTTGTCCCATCCAGAATTCCACTAAACTGACCCTAGTGGCACCTCTGAGAGGGCCCTAGAGGCCCAGACACACCAGGGATCCGCCTCCGATTTCCAGCCTCAGCCTGCCCCTGAGCACCCTCCCAGGTGGAGAGGGGGGAGGCGGGAGTTGTGCTGACAGTGGGCCCACATGTTGTCCACAGGGGTGCCGCCACCTGCCATCACCTGGTACAAAGACGCGGCCGTGGTGGAGGTGGAGAAGCTGCCCCGCGTCCGGCAGCGCAGCGACGGCAGCCTGCAGATCAGCAGCCTGGTGCCCGACGACACTGGCATGTTCCAGTGCTTCGCTCGCAATGCGGCCGGCGAGGTGCAAACCTCCACCTACCTGGCCGTCACCAGTAAGTTGAGCCTTCCCATGTCCTGCCCCTGAGCCCCTCTTGCCCAGGACACAGCTGCCCTCCAAGCCAAGGAGCTTCTGAGAACAGCACACTCCATTCAGCAGAGACAGGATCCCTAAGGCTGTCCCTTGTGCAGCAGCCTGGGTGGCACCTGCCAGTTGTACCTACAGCTTCTGCAGCCCTAGTCCAGACTGCAGAGGGGGTCGCAGGCCCTAGGAGTTCTCCCCAATGTCGTGGAGACAAGGCTGCATTCACTGGCTCTTTGAGAAAAGGAGGGAGCTATGAAGCCACTGATTCCAGTTCTGGGCTTTCAATTGCCCCTGGGTTCCAGGGCAGGGCTGAAGCAACCCCTTCCCACGGGAGGAGACGCGCTCATGTCTCCAAAGAGAACCAGCACTTTCAACTTAGTCCCCCCACTGGCAAGAAAGGGAACCTCTTGCAGTCTCTGTTAGTGGCCGAAACAGCTCCCCGTGCTGCTTCATGGAGTTATTTTATCAATCACAGATGATGCTGTGGGTGGCCAGACTCAAAGCACAAAGCTCTGTGCAGGGCACCGGTGCTCTCAGGTCAACAGAAAAGGTTGGTTGAGGGTTCTCGTACAGCGACTGAGTGCACCCCACGCCCCAACCCTGGGCCAAGCAGCCACAGGGCAGAGGGAGCTGGGTCTGCCCCAAAGGTGGCTACTGAGGAGCTGCCATCTCACGTCTCGCATCCAAGCGCGAGTATTTCGTCCTGCTCCTGCAACATCCAACAGACCCGCCTTGAGTGCTGGGGTTAGGGAAGGGGGAGCACAGAACAAGGAGGTCACAACGCAACCAGGCTGAAGGGAGCTCTCGGGTGCTCTTAGAAAGTGGGCAAAGTTCCCCCACCGGCAGTAACTGTTTTTCTTTTAAGAAGCCAGAGCTTTCTTTCATTTCATGCTCAGTTCAAGGGTAAATTTCATTTATCTTGTCATGGAGGATGTGAGCTGCCCTCTGAGGTCCTCGGTTTCCCTCAAATGGGTGCCTGAAAAAGCAGGGTGGGGACTAGCATCACCTGGGTCCTTCCATAGGGCAGGTGATGGGCGACCCCTCATGGGCTCCTTCCCAACAAGAAGGCCCCACACCTGGGGAGGACGAGGACCTCTCCTTTGGTAGGCTCCCAAATTCCCTGGCCCTCTGGCTATCGGGGCCTCTCCTGGGGTTTGGCTAAGACGTCCCACTGTCTGTTTGCAGGCATCGCCCCCAACATCACCAGGGGCCCCCTGGATAGCACGGTGATTGACGGCATGTCAGTGGTGCTGGCATGTGAGACCTCAGGAGCACCCCGGCCGGCTATCACTTGGCAGAAAGGTAGGTGAGATAAACCTCCAGAGCATGCAGCCATGTGACAGTCTGGGTCAGTCTACAGAACTAGATTCTGGAGCCAGCCAGGATAGGCGCCCCATGTGCAGTTGTGAAGGCTGTCCACTGCGCAACCTAAGAAACCATCTTTCACATCACAATATGCACTGCATGCTGGGCTCAAGGCCCAGCTAGGTATCTTCCAAGACCTGTGACCTTGAATGAGTTATCAACTCACTCCAAGGCTCAGGTTCTCCATCTGAGAACTGAGAACAGTGAACTGAGAACAGGAATGTATGTACCTTGGGGTGACGTGAAGGCTAGTCCGTAACGTGTATGTGAAAGGCCTGCATGGTGCTGGGAAGCCCTAGGTGTCTGATGACTAATGTTATCCTGGAGGGGGTGGCTCTCTCTCCTCCCCCGGGTGGCTCAGCAGAGCCCAAGCTGCCCACCTAAGTCCCTCTGTCTCCGTCTTCCCCTCGATGCTCACACATCCACCTTCACTACCCTCCCTTTGCACACAGTAGCTCCCTGCTCGGGTGTGCCCTCCCCACGTTCCCTCCCTAGTCCACATCCCCCACCTACTGACAAGGAGCTCATCTGCTGTTCACCTCGCCCACTGCCTGCTCCCCACAGCGTCCGGGCTCTCAGTCTTGTCCATTGCTGTCACCCCAGGGGCTAGAGCAGAGTTTGGCACAGAGCAGGTACTCAGTAAATGCTTACGGAAATAACGGAGCCCATGCCGAGACACGGAGATAAACATACCCACCTGACACGTGTGCAAATGGACACACACCATCCCCAGCCACACACAGAGGTGCCCTCTACAGAGGGGAGAATTGTGTTTAAAATGATAGTCACCGAAATCTACACTCTCTGGCTCACTCCCGCACTGGCCCTCTCTGTTTCTGTCCCCCCTTTCTCTCTCCCTTTGTGGTTCTCTCTTTGTTTCTCTCTCTCCCCCCGCTTCCTCTCTTTCTCTGACGGCGACCCTCCCCCAGGCTAGGCATGAGGCCTCCACACCTGTCCTGACCAGGGCTATTGGTGGAGGACACCGGCATCCCTCTGCACCCCACCCCCACCATTTCCCTCCACTGTCTTGAAGGTGACTCTCCAGACCATCCTGCACAGGATGCCCATTGTCACCTTGTCAGCGCTGTCCCCCCCACCAGGTGCCAGCTGCCTTCACGGGCTGTGCCAGGCTGTGGCTCGCCGCTATCAGGAAGCCACGAGCAGTCTTCTCCAGTGAAGGGCAGAAGTGGGGAGTAGGGGGTGGAAAAGCGCCCGGGACCTGGGCTCCAGACCCCTCTGGGACCCTGTGCCTTGCACCCATCCCCAAGCCAGGAAGCCCTCTAGGCCTCAGCGCCCACCCCAGCCCCACCACTGCCTGCCCCCTCCCTTTCTAGCTTTTCTGGAGCTGGGAGTCTGCCAGGGGAGGGGCAGGACAGGCCCTGGAGGGGACTGAAGGCTGAGTCCCCCACCCCATGTCACCCTCAGGGGAGCGTATCCTGGCCAGTGGCTCCGTCCAGCTTCCCCGATTCACGCCCCTGGAGTCAGGCAGCCTGCTCATCAGCCCCACGCACATCTCCGATGCTGGAACCTACACCTGCTTGGCAACCAACTCTCGCGGGGTGGACGAGGCCTCAGCAGACCTGGTCGTTTGGGGTGAGTGTACAGAGCCAGGGCTCCACACATGCGTGCGTGTGTGCGTGGGGACACAGGGCACCTACTAGCACATTCGCACTGCTGGCATCTGCACACCATGTGTCTGCCCCTGTCAGGGCTCTTCTCATCAGAGGGACAATGACAAACTAATTCAGAGGCCAGAGACCAAGAAAGTGAGGGCTTCGCCAACAGCGCCCCGTGAGCGGAGCTTGCGCCATGCTTGGCTGAGTTAAGAGAACATTGAGGTTACAGGAGAGCTGTCTCCATATATTTTAGGACAGAAATTGGCAAATTTTTTCAGATAATAAATATTTTCGGCTTTGTGAGCCAGACAGTCTCTGTCACGGCTTCTCGACTAAGTTCTCTTCTACCTCTAGAAAGTGGCCCAGACAGTATGTAATCCAGCGGGCACAGCTGCGTTCCAGAAAAAGTTTATTCACCCAAACAGGCCACCTGCTGATTCGGTCCCAGCCCTGCTGTGAGGGAACTTCGAGTCCCTTCCCTCCTGAACTCCACACCCAGCACACATACGCCTGTGTGCCACCTGTCTAGGCTGAGCCCGATGGAAGGCTGGTGGGCAAAGCACTAGCCTGGAAATCTGAAGACCCTATTTTCTCGCTGGCTGGACCCCTGGCCAGGAATGAGGCCCTGCCCATCCTCAGACTTCTCTTTCTCCAACTCTTACATGGGTTTGTAAGCAAAATTAAACCAGCCCCCACTATCAATGTGGCTTCTGAGAACTTCAATAGTGGGGAGAATGTTGCTCTTTTTTAACCATTCTGGGATCTTCGCTGGGCCAGGTCTGCCTTTATCCAGCCATGCAGCCCCGAGTCCCCAAAAGACGTCCTTCCCACACACCTCATACACGTCACACGTGTAGCACTGGAGCCCACACCCCTGCTCACCAGGCTGTCTCCACTGTGATTTTTAGCACGGACCCGTATCACCAGGCCACCCCAGGACCAGAGTGTCATCAAGGGTACGCAGGCGTCCATGGTGTGTGGAGTGACCCACGACCCCCGAGTGACCGTCAGGTACTGGCTTTACTGTTGCTCTGACTTCAGGCAAGGTGGGGAGAACCAGGGTGGGGGAAGCTCACAGCTGGGGGAGTATCAATAGTAGGGAGGTCAGCGTTGCCAGCAGTGGGGCCCAGCCTCCCCGGGGGGCCGTTCAGGACTGAGTGCAGGGCTGTGAGGTAGGGGTGCAGAATTAACTCCGGGGAGCTGGGCTACCTAGAATTGAGTTGAGGTGTCCAAGTGGGGCGGGAAAGAGGCAGAGAGGCAGAAAAATGAAGGAAAGAAGGAGGGGAGAGGGAGCTGGGAGGGAGGCAGATAGAGGTAAGGCTGGGTGGCTCTCTCTGTGACACCTTCTACCCCAAGGCTTAGACCCTCTGGCCACCAGCTGAGCCACAGAGGAGTCTGGGTAAGCAGATGTGGCATCAGCCAGAGGGCTAGGGCAGGAGATGA
This sequence comes from Perodicticus potto, assembly GCA_963574655.1. Taxonomy (NCBI): domain Eukaryota; kingdom Metazoa; phylum Chordata; class Mammalia; order Primates; family Lorisidae; genus Perodicticus; species Perodicticus potto. Next base: position 61,276 of record CAUYRH010058156.1, read on the forward strand.
CCCCTGGAGTGACCCTCCAAGAGAGCCATGTGAGGGGAAGGTGTCCAAACTGAATCCCCCTCAATCCAACATGGGGAAGCTGAGGCCTTTAGCGAGGGACTGGGCCTTCAGGGAACCTGGTCCTGCTGTGGAAGCCCCTGGAGAGGCTGGGAGGAGCAGCCATGGACTGAGGCAGCCAAAAAAGACGTAAAAGCCTGGACCCCTCCCAAGCTTGGGAGGAGAACACCTGTCCTAACCCCTGCGCCCACCCCCATCCCCACGGCTTTGGGAACTAAAACCAGGAGGGAATCGTCCTTGAAGTATCTTCTTTGGGCTCCAGAATGCTCAGGGAAAAGGCAGCTGCTTCCTTAGAATAAGTATTCCCTACATGTTGCTTCTCTACCTTACGAGCAACATCATTACCAACCAAGCAACGGGCGTGGAGATGGAGCCAGCGCTGCCCTCGCTCCAGGAGGCAGCTGCGTCCTGGGGCGCCACCTGGTGGTCACTGCTCATATGACAGTCCGTGCGGCCTCACCAAATGAGACCCCGGGAGCCGGGTCCAGCTCCAGGGGCCTACACTTGGCCAACGAAGCTTGAAGCTCAGAGAACACATCCAGCCCCAGTTGGAGAAACACCTCACTCACCTTCAGACATTGACCCTTTAGGGCAGTCATCTTCTGGTGCTAGCACATATGCAAAAGTGAGCCTTGAAATCACATAGATGTAGTTAGAACACTGTCAGCAGATAATCCACAATATGCTTATTTCTGGGTTTAATAGATTTTTCTAAAAATAAATAAATATACCAACCGTAAAAAGAGGTCCTCAGAGAGAACCCACATGGACGCTGCTGTGAGTCTCAGAGCTGTGCGTTAAGTAGGAGCTGTACTTCCAGCATTCACTAATTGAAAAACTCTGTAACAACAAAAAGCTGTGTTAATTCAGTATCGCTTTACATTGGTATTTTGTATAAAAATGTCATCCACTTATATTTGAGAAGTACTTGCACATTTTTTTTCATTCTCTAGACAATTATTAATGTGCAAAGGGATTTGGGGATCTCTTGAAATGTATCTGCAGACCCAGTCTTTAGGCATCCCCAAAGACCTACAGGTGGGAAATCTCTGTCCCACTTTACTGGAGGGGGGCTCACCCTAAATGGAATTAACCATTGAGGTCAACCTTTTCAAGACAGGGGGAGAGCAGAACTCATCCCCCAGACTGACAAAGTCAAAGCTCAAGGCCACCCCTTCATCTTCCATCCCAGCCTGTCTTCCTTGGATATGGAGTAGGGGGCTTCCACCTTCTTGAGGTAAATCTTTGGGTAGGAGGCTTCCACCTTCTTGAGGTAAATCTTGGCATAGGATGGGACCCAGATCTCAGCATTTTTAAATAACCTCCCCAGATAATTCTAATGTGTCACCAGAATTGAAAGCCCCTGTTCCAGCTGGAACACAACGGGGTTCCCTGAGCAGACAATCTAGAAAGGATCTGAATAACCAAATCCAGCGAAAGCAGCAGCCACTTAACCCTGAGTTACATGTTCTCAGGGTTAAGTGGACCCTAGAATAGAGCTAGGGTCCCAGGCCGAGGGTCTGGGCAGGTGCAAGTTGCCAGCCTGAAAACCTCCATAGCAGTTCTAGAAGAAAACACCTTTTTGTAGTATCTAATCCTGGATCTAGATCAAATTTGAATAATCCACATTTAGCCATTATTTTTTTATTTTTTACTTTTTTGTATTAAATCATAGCTGTGTACATTAGTGCAATCATGGGGTACAATGTGCTGGCTTCATATGCAATCTGAAATATTTTCATCCAACTGTTCAACATAGCCTTCATGGCATTTTCTTAGTTATTGTATGAAAACATTTGTGTTCTGCATTTAGTAAGTTTCACCTGTACCCTTCCAAGATGCATCGTAAGTGTGATCCCACCAATCACCCTCTCTCCACCTATCCTCCCTTACCCTTTTCCCCATATTCTTGTGCTATAATTGGGTTATAGCCTTCATATGAAAGCTAAATTGTGGTACATGTATACCATGGAATATTATGCAGCCTTAAAGAAAGATGGAGACTTTACCTCTTTCGTGTTTACATGGATGGAGCTGGAAAACATCCTTCTTAGCAAAGTATCTCAAGAATGGAAGAAAAGGTATCCAAAGTACTCAGCCCTACTGTGACGTTTAGCCATTATTTAAAATATTTCTATTTTGTTCTTATTATGGAATTAATCCACTCCATTTTAAGAAGAAAAGATAGAAAATGCAAATAAATGAAAAAGAGATAGAAGGAGAAAAGTAGAATTATCTGTTCCCCTCAATTAGAAAGTCAGTAGCACTAATATCTGAATACCATTTTAAACTAGAAACATACTGGACTTTGATCTGCATCTCTCCTAAGAACCTATGGTGACTTTCTTCTTCCCGTGTCCATAAATGTTTTTGTATGTATAACACAAATCACATAATCATTGTGCATTTCACGGATATAACATGGTTTATGTTACCAATTCCATATTGCTGGATATTTGGATTATTTCTAAATTTTTGCAATATTAAGAAATATCATTATGGCTCGGCGCCTGTGGCTCAAGCAGCTAAGGCGCCAGCCACGTACACCTAAGCTGGTGGGTTCAAATCCAGCCCGGGCCCACCAATCAACAATGACGGCTACAACCAAAAAATGGCCAGGCGTTGTGGTGGGCATCTGTAGTCCCAGATACTTGGGAGGCAGAGGCAGGAGACTCGCTCGAGCCCCGGAATCAGAGGTTGCTGTGAGCTGTGATGCCACAGCACTATCCCCAGGATGCCAGCTTGAGGCTCTGTCTCAAAAAAAAAAAAAAAGAAAAAGAAATATCATTATGAATATCCTAGTTACTAAGTATTTTGCCACATCTTTCAGATCCTGAGAACTGTCTATTATTATTTAAAGTCAAGAGGACCCCAAAAACCACTCATCAATTTTGCTCAATAGCCAATTATATAGTTGCAGATTATTTGGAAAAATTTCTACCCTACCTGAACTGAACGGACTCATGACTGACTACTCACTTCTGTGTTCGTAGTGCAAAATTGTAAACAAATGGGGCATGTCTGTGTGCCAATAAAACTTTAGTTACACAAACAGGCAATAGGCTATAGTTTGGTGACCCCCACATAGAATATGCGTATTCCACATTCTGGATTTGACTAGCTACTTTCTCATGGTGTTGTTAACTTGTTCTGTTGTCCCCCATATTTCTAATCAGATTTGAGTAACCACTAATTAGATTCAAGTTGAATTGTTTTGGCACAAATACTTCACAGCAATAATAGGGGCTTCCTAAAGCATCACTTCCCTGAAGCACACACTGCTTGCCCCAGGTTGTTTCTTACATGAGAATTACTCTCTGCAACTAGACCTGCTTTTAAGTAAAATTCTGCCCACTGCATGAATGCTGGTAAAGGCGATTCTTTCCTAAATAAACAGGTGATTTGAAGGTGATTACTGCTGCTGATTTGTCAATATGTATTAAAAGCTTTACACTAACTCAGCAATTTTACTGCTGAGAATTTGTCCTTGAGGAAGTGATTTGGAATGTACATAAATGCTCATCATAGCAATAACTAATATCAGAGAACAAAGACCTAACTTGGACGTCCAGCATAGTGGGATGAGTTAAATTACAGAGCAACCACGCTGATGCATCAATAAAAACCAGGGTGGGAATGTCGCATTAAAAAGAATTTGGTGGCTCGGCGCCTGTGGCTCAACGGGCTAAGGCGCCAGCCACATACACCTGAGCTGGCGGGTTCAAATCCAGCCCAGGCCCGCCAAACAACAATGATGGCTTCAACCAAAACATGGCCCGGCGTTGTGGCAGGCACCTGTAGTCCCAGCTACTTGGGAGGCGGAGGCAGGAGACTCGCTTGAGCCCAGGAATTGGAGGTTGCTGTGAGCTGTGATGCAACGGCACTCTATCCAGGGTGATAGCTTAAGGCTCTGTCTCAAAAAAAAATAAAATAAAATGAAATAAAAAATAAAAAGAATTTGGTATTTTGTTGCAGGGAAAAAACAGCTCTCAAAACAGGATGGATGGATGGATTGCTAGATATCCACTGTATCATTAAAAATATATAATAATGGCTAACTTTAATGGACCAGTAACCATACATATGTGGTAAAGGGTCCATAAAATCCTTTACAGCAAGGCTATCAGGTGGGTGGTGTTAGTTTCCTCATATTACAGGTGAGGAAACTGAGGGACCAAAAAGTTAAATAAGCTTATCCAAGATAAGAGCAGAGACATCATGGGACCTAGGAGGCTGATTCCAGGGTAGCAGCGCAGTGCCCTGTCTATCCCAGCAGGGGAGAAGAGTCTGGAAGCTGTACACTCAGATGTTAATCCTGGTTCCCCATTATTGGAAAACTTTCAACTTTTATTTTCCTTTTAATTTTTTGTTCCCTTATCTATACTTTCTACTATTCTGCTTGTTGTTCTTTTGAAACTTAGGTTAAAAATACTACAGACTCACTCTCCCTAGTAATCTTACATTCTCTAAACCCAGATAGTTCTAGGAGCCTGCAGCTCAGCCCCCAACCCACCCCCCACCCCCGCCAATGATTGGGGTTATCTGCCAACATCTCAGTCGCCCTTGCTCTGAGAACCAAGCGGGGACAGAATGGCATCCTACCCCCCAGAGCTGGCATTCTGAGTGTGTTGATGACGATGATAATGGTTGCGTTTCCTCAAGAACAATTCCAGAGAAGATATTTCTTATTGTCAGGAGCTGGTATGTGTGTAATTTCTCAAGTCCCCTTTGTACTGACCGACCGAAGCTAAAGTGATTTTTTGGACACTAAAGTCAATTTGTCACAGTGATGCATCGATCTAATGATTCCCCTTATAAAACTAATTCCAAAATGTAGTATGTGCGGAAACTTTAATTCTTTTTTCCAGCTGTAATCTCTTAACCTCTTTGGAAGAATACATTTGCTGGCTCTTTTGTGCTGGCTGTTTTGCAGGGGCTTCTGGCCAAAAGCAACAACACTTTGACCTAAACTGAAGGTGTAAATGACCATTTATGACTTGATGCCATTAACTCTCCTGGGATTCTCAGACTTCCTCAGTCCTCCACTGTCCCAGGTTCCTGCCCCCAGGGAACTGCTGTGGCCTGGGATAACCCCCTGCCCACCATTGGAGCTCTCTTCTGGCAACAGGCTTTGTGCTGAGCCCCTGGAGCTTCCCTATCTCTCTTTTCTCCTTCTGCCCTCAGGTACGTCTGGGAGAAGGACGGGGCCGCTCTGGGCATGGAGAACAACCCCCGTGTCCGCCTGGACAAAAACGGCTCCCTGCACGTCTCGCAGACGTGGTCAGGGGACATTGGCACGTACACCTGCCGGGTGATCTCAGCTGGAGGCAACGACTCTCGCAGTGCCCACCTGCGAGTCAGGTAAGGGCAGCCCTGCCAGCCCAGGGCAAGGGAGGTCCAGGCAGCAGCAGCGATCAGAGTGCTCAGAGCCACCTGCTTTCCTCACGTCAGGCACCAGGCCACGGGGACGTGGGCCTGTTCACCTTCTCTGAGGACACACCCGAAGTATCTTACACCCTTCTCCCAGCTCTGTTAAGCCCTGTGCCGAGAGCTTTGTGGTGGGTCTGAGGATGGCTTTAGGTAGGCAGCCTCCACTTCCAGAATCTCCAGGTCGTGTCCTGAAGGCTGTGTTTTATGTCTGAGCACCAGGTGTCAGAGAAGGTCGTGTAGGGCCCACCAGCCTGAGTCCCCAGTGTCCCTGTAGAGCACACAGGGCAGCCCTGCCATGCCTCTCTCTCCTGCAGGCAACTGCCCCACGCCCCGGAGCACCCCGTGGCCACTCTCAGCACCGCGGAGAGGAGAGCCATCAACCTGACGTGGGCCAAGCCCTTCGACGGGAACAGCCCCCTGATCCGCTACGTCCTGGAGATGTCGGAGAACAGTAAGGTTCCCCCGCCCTCCTGCACCCCCACCACAGTCCAGGGCTGGGGTCCCCGCTCCCTACTTTCTGGTCCTGGGGCGCTGGCAAACCTTTCCTGCTGTAGCCTCTGCTTCCTTGCCTGTCCAGGGAATGCTGGTGTCTGCCAGGCAAGGCCATGGGATGGCAGAACGCCATGGCACCCAGGAGCTGTGGCACAGCAGCAGCCTTGAAGAAAATGGCTGTTTTTTATTTTTTTTTAATTTTTGTTTTCATTCTCCATGTCCCCAAGTGGAGCACTCCAAAATTAGCAGGTGTAACTTGAACAGTGCTCATCAATCTGAGGGGGGCTAAGAAAGACGAAGGCGTCCCAGTCCTCCCAGCACCCTGCTCCCTGCCCCCACCCTGGGACCACACAGCTGATGGGACCTAGAAAATGACACATGGGGCCTTGCCAGACCAAGCTGGGATGCCCTCTCTTGCCAGCCCAAAGGACCTGCGCCCATGCAGGGAATGGGGCACCAGAAGCATGCACTGTCCCCCTCTAAGATGCCCACCTCTGCCCCACCCTCTGCCCCTGCAGATGCCCCCTGGACTATACTCCTGGCCAGTGTGGACCCCGAAGCCACCTCAGTGACTGTCAAGGGCTTGGTTCCCGCACGCTCCTATCAGTTCCGTCTTTGTGCTGTCAACGATGTGGGGAAAGGACAGTTCAGCAAGGACACAGAGAGGTAAGGGGCGGGTGCTCTGCCAGGGGCATCTCCATGGCTCCCACTGGGGGGGGGGAGTCAGTAACAATACCACCTCTCAGAGATGCCGAGGGAGGACATGAGATGATGGAGTACAGCTCCGAGGTGCCCAACAAATGCTAACCGTGACCAAGCAAGTTCAAACCCTGGCCTCTCCCTCTCTGCATCCCGTGGGCCACCAGGGGTGTTAAGCGGTCGCAAAGTTCCAGAAGGATGCCGGGTCTACATGGATCTCCGTACCCCATGCCTTGCATGACACCGGGCTCTGTTAGGGCGCCAGCAAACCTTTTGTAAAATGATGGAAATTGAATAAAAACAGCAGGTAGTCTGCTTAGCGAATGATGCGGAGCACCTGTTTATGTAGAAGGCACATTCCATCCACCTCAACGCCATGGAACAAGCAGCCGCCTGTGCTGGGAAAGACACGTGTGAGAGATCAGAGTGACTGTGACACACATTCTGGGCGTGCCTCTGTAAGAATCGCCCTTGGCATCTACCCAGAAGAACAAAAACAATCCTTCTATCACCAGGACATTTGCACCAGACTGTTTATCGCAGTTCAATTTGCAATCGCCAAAATGTGGAAACAGCCTAAATGCCCAACGACCCAGGACTGGATTAACAAGTTGTGGATATGTACACCATGGAATACTATTCAGCCATTAAAAAAGATGGAGACTTTACATCTTTCATATTAACCTGGATGGAGGTGGAACACATTCTTCTTAGTAAAGCATCACAAGAATGGAGAAGAAAGAATCCAATGTACTGTATTCTAATAGGAAGGCAGCAGATGAGCTAATACAAGGGTGGGGTAGGGGAAGGAGGAAGTGTGGATGGGGAGGAGAGTAGGGGATGGTGGGTCACGGTGTACGGCACACCTCTTGGGGGCGGGACACAATTATAAGAGGGACTTTAACAAATGCAATCAGTGTATCCTAATTCTTTGTACCCTTAATGAATACTAAACAGTATAAAAATAACAACAGCAAAAAAGGAATCGCCCGTGGGTGCACACACAGAGGCCCCTAGCTTAAATCCATCAGTGGGTTTTTTTTGACACTTTCATGTCACTCTCACCAGAGGACACAGTGACAGGTGACAGCCCTACGTGGAGAGCAGACACAGGAGAATTCACTTACTCACTGCTGGTTGAGCGCCCCCTGCGGGCCAGGCCATGTATGGACCACTGGAGGTGGTACAGGGAACCAGCAGACACAGCCCAGTCCCCCTGGAGGCACAAAATCCCAACCACAGAGTGGCCCTGCCGTGCAGGGGAACCCACCCTGTGACTTCTCCCTGCTCTGCAGCTGCGCTGGGCAGCATTGCTCCGTCTGCCTAACAGATCTTCATACTCACGGCCCTGAGTCGGCAAGAAAAAGGCTAAATCACCTTCAGTTCCATCTTTATGAAAACATGGGAGTGCGTGGTGTGTTTTGGAAAGCTGCGCGTCAGAAAGCAGAAACATGAAAATAAACAAAAAGGAAAAGACATCCATCAAAAATAATTAACTTTTGTTTTTAATGGATACATGTCAGTGATGTGAAAAATGCACTTGGGCGGAACACCGTGTTCCCTAGCGATGCCAGAGAGAAAAATGTCTTGGTGCTTGGCTTCTGGAGGCAGGGAGGCCCCCTTGGCAGCCTCACCCACACACCATGCCCTTCCCATCCCACCCCAACCAGGCTCAGCCTGTCAGTAAAGGAGGCTTCATTAAGGTACATCATGAGCTGGCAAATGGAAGGCGATCACTTAACACTCTGACTTCTAAAAGACTTGCACACCATCTCCTTGATAGCCCAGACAAGCAGCTTCTTTGACAAATGGGAAACTGAGCCCTCACCCCTCAGTTGCACCAAAAATACACAGGTGGTGTTTTGTAGCACTTTTAAAAGACTGCTGTCTATGTTGTATCATTTGAGCCTCACCTAGTTTTATAAGTAGATCTTTATAATTCTTGTATAGAAACAAGCTCAGAGAGGTTAAGTGACTTGCCCAAAAGCACACAGCAATTATGCAGAATGGTCAAAGGACCCGGCAGAGCCCATATCCCATTAAACTCCTGCATTTGCCCCCGGGACTAAGGGCATTGGTGTTTTCTGATCCAGGGTCTCCCTCCCCGAGGAACCCCCCACGGCCCCGCCACAGAATGTCATCGCCAGTGGCCGGACCAATCAGTCCATCATGATCCAGTGGCAGCCACCTCCCGAGAGTCACCAGAATGGAATCCTCAAGGGCTACATCATCAGGTAGGTGCCTACCCTCAGGACAGGAGGCCAATCTGAGGGGAAGGGGGTGGGAAGATTGGGACTGAACTGGAAAACAGTGCAGACTGATGGCAGGCCCTTCTCCATCGAGCAAGAGCCAGGCAACGAGAAATGCCTACACTGTGGTAGGAAGGGCTTGGGTTAGACTCCTAGAAGAACTTCTAGGCACAAGAGTCTTAGAAACCTGCAGGAAAGTTTGAGAGAGGTGCTCTGGTGCAGTCACCTAAAGATCCTGTGGAAGGACAAGTCTGCCATATGTCAGAGCTGACACAGGCATAGATTGATGAGAAAAGAGGTCTGGCCAAGGGGCCAGCACCTGGGAAGTGGCGATTATACCATCACAGGCCAAATTTCTGTCAACAGGAGCAGCAAGCAGAGAAACTAACAGGCCAAGAATTGATCGAAAAGCGAGTTCTTTCTTTGGTTCTTACTGGAAATGAAGTCCAGTTAGATAGACTTGTATCCTCATGCTTGACTGAGGAGGACGGCTTTACTAGTAACCTAAAGGAGAGTCATTAAGGGTCACTAACGTGTGGTGATTCTCTAAGCATGGTCTGCAGACTGACAGCGTCAGCATAGCCTGAAAACTGGTCAGAAAGGCAAATTCTCAAGTCTTACTCAAGACCCGCTGAATCAGAAACTTTGGGTTGGGGATGAGCTCAGAAATCTAAAAATGCTCAGAAATTTTAAAATGTTTTTAAAAATGCCCCAGGAAATGTTGATGCATTCTAAGGTTTGGAGTAATATAATGCATCAGAATATTTGGGGGCCCCTAATTTTCCAGTAACTCAATTCAAAGGTATATGTACATTGTGGTCCTCATAGGAGTTATACATCCTCCGCGTGCAACACCCAAGATTTACTTGTACGGATTCCACCACATTGGTGTCATGAGTTCTCTTTTCTAGTGGAGGTAGAGACGGTGGAATAAGGACCCCCAAGTACTTCACTGCACCTACATAAGTGACAGAGAGAGAGCCTGTATCCTAGGGAGAGAAGGAGAATGAGCCCAGCTGTCCTATCAATGACCTCAAAGGCTGAGACCTGTGAGATCTGCCCTGGGGACTCTCAGCATCCCTGGACAGCCAGCATGCCACATTCTCCTCCCCCATCAAGAAGAATAGTCCAGACACATCCCCTAATACCTGTCCTGCTAGGTAACCTCCTGTCGCCTATGGCTATTCAAACAACAGACCCTTGAACAATGCGGGGTTAGGGGAACCTACTCCCTGTGCAATCGAAAATCCATATATAACTTTTGACTCCCCCAAATCTTAACTAGTAATACCCAAGGTTGACCAGAAGCCATACTGAGAACATAAACGGTTGATTAGCCCATATATTTTATGTATTTATGACCTACTTTTCTCTTAATTTTTTCACTATGTCTAGTCTACCTGCAAGTTTTTTCAAATTGTCACAAATCTCAAAAAAAATTTTCCAATATATGTACTAAAAAATAAATCCATATCGAACTCAAATTCCTCAGTTGCACTAAACACATTTCAAGGTCTTGACAGCCTCATGCACAAGCGACCACCTCTGGACAGCACGGACACGGCGCAGCCCCACCACCCCACGAAGTTCTACTGCACAGGCCACACCACTCTAGACAATTCCGGGCAGAAGGCGGAGTGCGCTGACTCCTCCCCCTTTTCCCCGCAGGTACTGCCTGGCCGGGCTGCCTGTTGGGTACCAGTTTAAGAATATCACGGATGCTGATGTCAACAACCTGCTACTGGAAGATCTCATCATTTGGACCAACTATGAGATCGAGGTGGCCGCCTACAACAGCGCGGGCCTGGGTGTCTACAGTAGCAAAGTCACCGAGTGGACACTGCAGGGAGGTGGGTAGGGTGTCTCCCGGGTCCTGTGCCTGCCAGGCCCTGTGAGCCTCAGGCTGTGTCTGGAACCACCCTGCCGTGCCCAGCTTCCCAGCAGGTTGGGTGCACAGAGGGGCAGATAAAGAGGCAGTTGGCTAGGACCTGGTGAAGGGCAGAGGCTTCAGGGAGGTTGGACCTTCCGTGAATGTCACATTAACTGGATCAGGGAACAGCTTACATCTAGCGTTCCTCCTGAAAACCCCCCAGAGCGCATTTCATCTCCATCCCCTTTATTTATTAGTACACTGTGAGGGGGATCAGACAAGTTTTATTAAACCCAAGCTAATCCAGAGAGAGTAGAAGGTGACTTAAATAGTCTACACAGGGGAGGGAATGGGGGGGGTGACAAAGCAGAGTCTACAGCCCCCATCTCCACGCTGCCTCCACTGAGCAGGACCCACCCTGCCCCTCTTGCCCCTCTAGTTCCCACCGTCCCTCCAGGCAATGTGCACGCAGAAGCCACCAATTCCACGACCATCCGCTTCACCTGGAACGCCCCCAGTCCCCAGTTCATCAACGGCATCAACCAAGGCTACAAGGTACACAGGCCTCTCCCTGCCCCTAGAGAAGGGAGGCTGGGAGCCAGCAAGGGAGGGGGCGGGAGGGATCCCCGTTTCTGAAATCATCGACTCCAGCCAAGCCAAGGACATGAGATAAAAGCCAAAGGCACACAGGCTTTCTCCAAAACCATGTGCAGGTCATAGGCAGTGTGGACACTGTCCCTGTTGTGAGCCAGTGCAGAGGTCATTCCTAGTGAGACTGGGCTATGAACAAAACTCACCCCATTGCAGGCTCAGGAACACCTGAGTGTAGCCACAGCCCCATCAGAAAAATCCAGCATTAGCTTCTTGGAAGCGCTGAGTTGTGGCCCTGATGGGCCTCCTGCTTGGACAGGCCTCCTGGGGCACTTGACCCCATGCCTGTGTGGTTAAGGCCGCAGGATTAGGACACACTGAGCCTTGAATTGAAATCCCACTCTGCCTCTCCCTGGCCACCTGAACGATCTCTCTGTCATGTCTGAGCTTCCGTCCTTTCGTCAGTGTGATGGGGCACCCACTGTATGGGTGCTCACGCTGCCAAGGCACTGAACAAACTCAGTTTCCTCATCTAAAAGCAAAGCTGATCACAACACCCACTCTTTAAAGTTGCAGGATGATTGAGATATTTGTAATTTGTTCAGTACGTTGACAAACACATAATAAACACTCAAAAAATGGCTTTGGAATGGTAGCAGTCATGCATTTGTTTGCTGGAGCTGCTGTAACCAAGTAGACAGACTGAGTAGCTTAAACGCTGGACATGTGCCCCTGGCAGGGCCGCTTTCCCCTGAGGCCTGTCTCCGTGGCACACAGATTTCGTCATCTCCCTGTGTCTTCACATTATCTGTCCTTGGAGTGTGTCCGTCTTAATCGCCCCTTCTTGTAAGGACACCAGTCATTCTGGACCGGGACCCACCCTGATGGTCTCATTTAACTTTAATTACCTTTGTTTTTTATTTGCGACAGAGTCTCACTTTGTCACCCAGAGTAGAGTGCTGTGGTGTCATCATAGCTCACAGCAACCTCAGACTTCAAGCCATCCTCTTGCGTCAGCCTCCCAAGTAGCTAGGACTACAGGTGCCCACCACCACACCTGGCTGGTTTTTTCATTTTTAGTAGAAACTGGGTCTTGCTCTTACTCAGGCTGGTCTCCAACTCTGAGCTCAGGGATCCTCCCACTTCAGCTTCCCAGAGTGCTGGGATTGTAGGCGTGAGCCACCGCGCCCGGCCTTTAATTACCTTTTTCATGGCCCTAACTCCATCTGCAGTTACATTCTGAGGTACAGGAGGTTGGAACTTCAACACGTGATTTTTGAAGGCACTCAGTTCGGCCAAGTACAAATAACAGCAGCAACAGTAGCAGCAAAAGTTGGAATAGTGAGTTTGCTGAGATTCCAACTGAGCGAAAAGTCAGGACTTTCCAACCCACCCTTCCTAGAACACAGACCTTGGATTCCAGCCCTGGGTCTCTCCTCTCGTTCCCCGAGGAGCATCCCCTCTGTCCTTCCCTAAGAGGACTGTAGCCAGATCACTGCGTGGGGCAGACGGAGGGATGCTGTCACTCCCTCCAGCCCTGGGGACAGGGGCAGGCCAGCTGTGGAGGGGGCGGAACTGCAGATTTGAGCCCAGGGCCTCAGAGGACCTCCAGAGGACTGCCACCACATCCCAAAAGTTCCCGCACTCCTCTGCACTGTTTGCACATGTGCCACAGCCAAGACTAATTCCAGGACTAGCAGACGTAACAACTCTTACTGTGAGTGGGGGGTGGTGGACAGGAAGGGGCTGAGATTCAGCCACAAAGAGAATTTTCTGATAATGCTGCAAGCTGACAAAAGAGGGATGGCCCAGAGCTGGATCCAGCCGCCACAGCCCTCTCCGTCCCAGGAATGGAGCAAACCCAAGGCCAGGCTGAGCTTTCTGGGTTGGGGGCTGCAGCCCAGCACTTTCAGCTCTTGCTGGAAAAGTCTCCTAATTGGGACCCTGGGGGTAAGCAGGGGAGAGGGAAGGAGAGGCCCGCATTGCCAAGGAGCAGAGGAGCTGAGCTGGGAACAAGTAGCTTCTTGCCACCAATTCTAAGCACAAGTTTTATTCCACAGATGGACAGGCTGAGCTACAAACTTTTAAGGCAAACAGCTCCCCCCACCCCACCAAGGGTCAGCCAGCCAGCACAATTAGGGCAATTGCCCGTGGTGACCCAGAGCAAGAGGCTGCAGAAGCCACCAGATTCCCAGGTCCAGTCAGTGTCCAGCACCCAGGAGCTACTCCATTAAGGCCAGTGAGAAAGAATTGCCCAGATGTTTGGAGCCCAGCAGCTGGTGGAAGAGTGAGAGAAGCTCACACTCACAGGGCCCTTTCCATATGCCAGGCAGCAAGCTACATGCTCCACTCATTTCTCTCTCGTGCAAGCGGCACAGTAGCCCTAAGAAGTATTTTTATCACCCCATTTTCCAGGTGAAGTAACTGAGACACAATAAAGGAATCTCTTGTTGTAGGGAAAACAGAGAGACAAGTTCAATGCAAAGCTCAGATTCAAGCCAGAACTTTTTCTTACCTTATAAAGAAAATGGTATATTGTGGTTTTAATTATAAAACAATTGCTATAACTTAATTTTTTAGTACAAATAAATAAAAGCGGAGATTTTTTTTTTCCCTCTGCTTCTTTGGGTTCTGGTGTATCATAGAGAGAAAAAGAGCAATGTTTGTTTCTTGTATACTTCCACTGAGAAGGGAGTTGGGCACATTTTCAAGCATCTACAGAAGTAAAGGGAAGGCTCTAGTGAACACCTGTAGACCCACCGTCAGCAACTGCCAACTCCAGCCAAACACGGCCCATCTATTCCCCAAACCTCGGCCCCTCTCCCGGAATATTCTGAAGCAAATCCCAGACATCGCATCATTTCATTCATAAATATTTCTATAGAGATATATTATAGATGAGGTCTCTGTTTAAAACAAAACCACAATAACCACATTATCATTATCATGCCTACAAATATCAGCCGTCCCTTCAATATCATCTCCTACCCAGTCAGCCTTCAAATTTCCTTGATTGCTACATAATTTCTTTTGCTCTTTGGTTTATTTGCTTCAGAATTGAAATGAAGTTCACACAATTGCAGTCAGTTAGGGGGTTTTCTAAATCTCAGTTGATCTGTGGATTCTCTCCCTCTCTCTCTCACATTTCTTAAAATTTACGTGGTGAGGAAACTTCGTCATTTGTTCTATAGAATTTTCCACAGTCTGGCTCGGTGCCTGTGGCTCAACGGGCTAGGGCGCCAGCCACGTACACCTGAGCTGCCAGGTTCGAATCCAGCCCGGGCCACCAAACAACAATGGCGGCTGCAACCAAAAAATGGCCGGGCGTTGTGGCGGGCGCCTGTAGTCCCAGCTACTTGGGAGGCAGAGGCAGGAGACTCGCTTGAGCCCAGGAATTGGAGGTTGCTGTGAGCTGTGATGCCACTGCACTCTATCCAGGGTGACAGCCTGAGACTCTGTCTCAAAAAAAAAAAAAAAAGAGACTAGCTTAAAGCCCAAGAGTTGGAGGTTGCTGTGAGCTATGACGCTACAGCATTCTATTGAGCGCAACATAATGAAACTCTGTCTCAAAAAAAAAATTGCTAGAGCAATTGCCAGGTATTGAACCAGGGCTTAATCACATCATGCCTAAGAAAGACCCTGTCAGGCTGGGTGCAGTGGCTCACACCTGTAATCCTAGCACTCTGAGACGCTGAGGTAGGTGGTTTGCTTGAGGTCACAAGTTTGAGACTAGCCTGAGCAAAAGCGAGACCCCGTCTCTACTAAAAATAGAAAAAAATGAGATAGGAGAATCATCGCTTGAGCTTGAGTTGGAGGTTGCTATGAGGTATGACGCCATGGCACTCTACCCGGGGCGACAGCTTGAGACTCTGTCTCAAAAAAAAAAAAAAAAAAAAAAAAGAAAAGAAAAGAAATATCTGTCAAAACTGTCCGATGCCATGAACATATAGAAATCCTTACAGTAAATAGAGAATTACAATTTTTTAGACATAGAGTGGGGCCTTTTTATCCAACTCTAAGGTTAATTCACAAATATCCTTTTATTCTGCCACACCAACAGGTTGATAAAAGAGCCATCAAATTTATACTCAGTGGAGCAAATATCATGTGTTCAGGATTAACTTCTCCTGGAGCTATGCTTTACCCTGCCACATTGTCGCCTTGAGTAGAGTGCTGTGGCATCATCATAGCTCATAGTAACCTCAAACTCCAGTGTTCGAGCAATCCTCTTGCCTTAGCTTCCGGAATAGCTGGGACTACAGGCACCCACTACAACAATGAGGTAGTTTTTCTATTTTTAATAGAGATGGAGGTCTCACTCTTGCTCAGGCTGGTCACATATTTATTTTTTAAATTTAGAGATGGCGGCTTGGCGCCTGTGGCTCAAGCGGCTAAGGCACCAGCCACATACACCTCAGCTGGCAGGTTAGAATCCAGCCTGGGCCCGCCAAGTAACAATGACGGCTGCAACCAAAAAATAGCTGGGCATTGTGGCGGGCGCCTGTAGTCCCAGCTACTTGGAAGGAGGAGGCAGGAGAATCACTTGAGCCCAGGAGTTGGAGGTTGCTGTGAGCTGTGATGCCACAGCACTCTACCCAGGGCGACAGCTTGAGCTTCTGTCTCAAAAAAAAAATTTAGAGATGGGGTCTCACTATGTTGCCCAAGCTGGCCTTGACTCCTGGGCTCAAGTGGCGACCCTCCTGTCTCAGCTTCCAGAGTAGCAATCATGGCAGAAGGAAAAAGGCATGCTCTGTGTGTTGGAGTCATGAAGATGTCTGCAGAAGATATTGAGAAAGTCAACAAAGATTTGGCATTGAAAATATCCATTATCGGGCGGCTCCTATGGCTCAGTGAGTAGGGCGCCATACCCATATACCGAGGGTGGCGGGTTCAAAGCCAGCCCTGGCCAAACTACAACAATAAAAAAAAACTACAATAAAAAAAAAAACTATAATTATGGGCGGCATCTTTGGCTCAAAGGAGCAGGGCACCGACCCCACATGCCAGAGGTGGTAGGTTCAAACCCAGGCCCAGTCAGAAACTGCCAAAAAAAAAAAAAAAGAAAAAAAAAAAGAAAATATCCATTATCTTGGGCAGCACCTGTGGATCAAAGGAGGAGGGCGCTGGTCCCATATGCCGGAGGTGGTGGGTTCAAACCCAGCTCGGGCCAGAAACTGCAAAAAAAAAAAAAGAAAGAAAAGAAAATATCCATTATCTAAATGATGGGCTGTGGTATATGAAGACATATAAATGAGCCTTACAAGGAATGCACTTGGGCTAAATATGGATATTGTGCTGTATCTGTGTTTGTGTCTGTGTGTGACAGCATGAAGACAATGCCTCTGTGGTTATGCTGAATAAATTGAACAGATTCTAAAAAAGAAAGAGAGAGAGAAGAGAGACTTTTCACTATCTATCCTTTGGGCCTTTGGACTTTTGATCTGTTCATAATTAAAAATTTTTAGCTGGTGTGGTGGTGCATGCCTGTAGTCCCAGCTACTTTGGAGGCTGAGACAAGAGGGTCGCCACTTGAGCCCAGGAGTTCAAGGCCAGCTTGGACAACATAGTGAGACCCCATTTCTACTAAAAATAGAAAAATTGCCTCATTGTTGTAGTGGGGGCCTGTAGCTACTCGGAAAGCTAAGGCAAGAGGATTGGTCAAACACTGGAGTTTGAGGTTGCTGTGAGCTATGATGATGCCACAGCACTCTACTCAAGGCGACAGAGTAAGAGTAAATAAATAAAATAAAATGACACAAAATAAAATAAAATTTTAAACCCTGCCTTGGTAAATCGTTGTATGACCTTGAGCAAGTCACATGACTTCTGCAAGCCTCTATTTCTCCAGTATAGAGTCAATCCCAGTGCTCACTTCACAGTGTGACATACAGTAAGAGGTCCTAAATGAGACTGCTATTATTGGCCATTTGCCTGATAAACCTCAGGCAAGGGCTACCACCACTGTCCTCTCCCACCTACTAGGACTTGCCCTCCAGATGAAGGCCATTCCAGCAAATGCCAGCTCTGTCACCACTACCTCTGTGACTCAGGAAGATCATGTCACCTGTTTCTGTCTTGGTTTCCTTCTCTGTGAAACAGAGATTCCAGAATGTGCCCACTATTTGCAAGTTTATTGAGAGTTAAGATTTAGTCATTCAACATTTCTCATTGATCTCCTCTACCACAAATGGTGCCAGGCAAGTGGGTGCCAAGGTGAGGACTAGGGACTCATAGTCTAGCAGAGGAACATCATGTCTGCAACAAGAGGGATGAATGTGAGATGGGGGAAACAAAGGTGACAGTGCCCAGAGAAGGAGCCTAACCCACCCTAGGACAGGGAGGACATCAAGGAAGGGCTCCTAGAGGCGGTGATGCCACAACTGAGGCTTGAAGGCTAATTAGTAGTTGGTCAGTCAGAGGAGAAAGGGAGCCCAGAAAAGGAAGTGGCAAAAGCAAAAGCCAGAGGTGTGAGATTCAATGGGTTGTTTCAGAACAGGCAGAAAAAATGCGGGCACTGATGGCAGTGGGAAGCAGAAGAAAGGCTTTTGCCACAGACTTTAGAGGACTACCTGATTCCACACCCTGAGTCTATAGCTGTGTGATCCCAGCAAGTCACTCTGTGCCAAATGAGATAAACAGTGCTTACCCCACAGCATTGCATGAGGATAAAAGGAAGTCAACCCATGGAAGGTGCTTAGAACTGTCCTCTGCAGGCCCAGGTGCACAGTGGCCATCAACAAGAGGCTGTGTGGGGGAAAAAAAAGGAAGAAGAGGCTGTGTAAATACTTGCTGAGTGGACAAATGAGCAAATAGGCGGTCCAGCTCTTGAGAGTACCACGCCCTCCTTGCAGACTCCTGGTGCTGGGGCCCACTCTGCCTCCCCCTCCCCTGCTCATCAGGGCAGGATCATGCAGAGCCCCTCAAGGCAAAGTGATGCCCACTATGCCATCCTAATACCATGGCCACAAAATACCCACCAATGCTCATCTTCTACCTTCCCACTGTCTGCAAGTACTTAGACTTGACAGCCCCTGGGAAGCAGGCTTGAGGATGCAGAGCCAGACCTCAAGGAGAAAGAAGACTGTATTTATTGTCATGTGCTGGAGCTGTGTTCAACATAAGATCTACCTCCAATAACTCATGTCTGACTTTCTATTTTATGGATGAGGAGAATGAAGCTCAGAGAGGCAAGAGACTGGCCAGGGGGAGGGGGAGTCTTGCCCAAAGCTTTGGAACTCCAAAGCTGGGCCTCTCCATCATCCGATCACCCACCCCATCCTTGTTCTATCTTGCTTGTCCAGCCTGGATATTGAGGTCCCTATACAGACACATAGGAGACTCAGTTCCAGGGCAAAAGGGACTGGGTGTGTGTGTGAGAGAGAGTGAAGGGACATCAGAAGCACAGATACCAGCAATACCTTCAAGATCATTCACATTGTACAAATCAGGAAACTGAGACCGGAGAGGTTCATTAGACACTTTAGGACACTGCCCAGCCCATCCATGGCAGAGCTGGGATGGAACCGTCCTTCCTCTCAATACACAACCTGTCCTGATAGCCCAAGTGCCTGGTGGCAGAGGTTGGGAGGACAGGAGGCTGTGGCAGAAGAAAACCTGTCTACAAACAGGGATCTGGAAAGGAATGGGCCAGAAGGAGAGCGTGTAGGCAGTTCTACTGGATACAGCCCAGACAGAGCCATAATCAGGCACTGAGGCTGCTGGTCTGGAGCAGGCATGGCACTCTCCACCCGTACCCTCTGCCCATCACAATGATGAGGATGCTGCAGCCACTAGAGGCCCTGGCTGGGTCCCCAGTCTGGCTGCAGCTCTGCAGAGGGAGAGATTTGGGAGATGCTGAGTTGGGCTCAGCCAGATTCAGCCGCAGTGAGAACAGAATGCCCAGAAAGGCTGGCTGGGGGATGGTCTGGTGACATTACCTGGCAGCTGGGTGGAAGAGGAGGTCAGGATGGTGGCTTCAGTCCCTGCCGCGTTAGGCTTGCAGGTGCCTTCCCCGGCGGGGCCTAGAGAGAGGTGGGTAGGGCCAGGGGCCAGGGTCTTGCTGACCTAAAGAGCTCTTTTAGGTCAGGCAGGTCTGACAAGGGGACATCCAGGCCCTGCCATGGGGGAGTGGACAGGGAGACCTAGCCCAGACACAACTTGTTGTGTGACAGGTAGCTGAGGTGGGTGACAAAAGGTGGATGATGATCGTGGTTTCAAAGTCCACAATGGTGAGAATGATAGTCCTTGTGTGCTAAGTATAGATGCCATATGCCAGTCATTGGTGAGCCCCATTGTACAGATGAGAGAACTGAGGCCCAGAATGATGAAATGGTGGCTTGCTCAGGTGAAGCATGCCATCTCAGCCTGGGAGACTGTGCTGTGCTCCTGCCCAGGGGCACTGAGCAGGCAGGGGCACAGTTAGTTGTGGTATCCATTCTATCCTCTGCATGGTGTCTTGAATGCCATCCACACTCAGTACGTGTATGTAGAGATGTGAAGGCAGTCCCTCTGAGAGCAGAGGGAACACCCAAGCCCCTTAGCTTTCTCCATATCTGACCTTGTATCTGTATCTAGCAAGATACAGATGGTCTAGCCTGAGCATCACAGTGTCCTAGGAGGTAGCCAAGGCCTGTAAAATCACCCCCATCTCACAGATGAGAAAACTGAGGGTCAGAGAGGTTAATTTGCTTGGGGCCCCTAGCCAGTTAGTGGCAGCTCAGGCCTCTTTCCTATCTCTAGGGAAGGTGGGGTTGGCTGTCAAGAAGTAACACCAGTGACAGCTAACATTTAGGGAGCATACAACATCTCATCAGATTCCCTCGACAACTTTTCATGTGTTTTGTTTTTGAGATCAGGTCTTGCTCTTGTTTGGATGGGAGTGCAATGGCATCATCCCTAGCTAAATGCCACCTCCCACTCCTGGGCTCAAGCTATCCTCCTGCCTCAGCCTCTCAAGTAGCTGGGACTACAGGCACATACTACCACACCCAGCTAATTTTTGGATTTTTTTTTAATACAGATGTGGTCTCACTCTGTTGTTCAGCTGGTCTCAAACTCCTGGTCTCAAGCAATCCTTACTCGGCCTCCCAAAGTGCTAGGTTTCCAGGCGTGAGCCATTGTGCCTGGCCATTTTCTTTTTATTGTTTGTTAACAGCTTTCCTAAGATGTAACTTATATATAATTCAGCCACATGGGGTGTCCAACCTTTTGGCTTCTCTGCACCACATTGGGAAAAAGTTGTCTTGGGCTACGTATTAAATACACAAACACTAATGAAAGCTGATGAGCAAAGAAAAAAAGTCTGCGTTTAACTTTCATGATATCCACCACCACAGATAAGCAAAACAGTCTTCATGTAATATGCATGCAGCCCACAGACTGTGGGGTTGGCCACCCCTGAAAGTGTACAATTCCACATTCATCGAGTTGTGATGGTTGCCACTATCAATTTTGGAACATCTCATCAACCTAGAGAGAAACATTGTAACGTTGTACTCTTCAGCTATCATTCCTCAATCCCCTCATCCCTTCAGCTCTGGGTAACCACTCACTTATTTTCTGTCTCTATAGATTTGCCTATTCTGGATACTTCATACAAATAGAATCATGTAATATCCAACAAGTGTTTTGGTTTTTTTTTTTTTTTTTAGTGACAGAGTCTTATTATGTTGCCCTTGGTAGAGTGCTATCACACTCACAGCTCAGAGCAACCTCAAACTCTTGCGCTTGGGGCGATTCTCTTGCCTTAGCCTCCTGAGTAGCTGGGACTACAGGCACCCGCCACAATGCCCTGCTTTTTTGTTGTTGTTGTTGCAGTTTGGCCGGGGCAGGTTTGAACCTGCCACCCTCAGTATATGGGGCCAGTGCCCTACTCACTGAGCCACAGGTGCCAGCCACCCCACCAACAAGTTTTTGAATGAGATGTCATTACCATCACCTTTTCCCACATGGAAGGGAATGAGGTTTGGACAGGTGAACCCTTACCTAGGGCTCTTCAATAAAGCAATGATTCAGATGGATTTAAACCTAAGCCTTTCTGACCCCAGGGGCCCTGCTCTTTGTCATTAACTCCATCCTTTAGAGAGCTTGGAGCAAAGGGGCAGTTTCCCCTCCCTCCTACCTGAGCCCAGGTAGCCCCCTAATTTCTCCATCATACCCAGAGGTTTTCCTAGAACATTCCAGGCTCAGGGAGCCTGCCAGTTCTTATGGCATTTGTTCTTAAGCCTTTGGGCCTCAGTTACACCACTTTCTTTGGGAAGCTCTCCCTGGTGGCTCACCCTTAGCACTCCCACTGCTCATACGCATGTGTCCACAGATCAAGCGGCCCAGCCCCCTCTCTGTGTTGGTGGGAAACTAAGGCCCTCACAAAAGGTGTCTGGGGTCTCCTGGCAATGCCAAGAAGAGCTCTGGGGACCAGGACCAGATAGATCCCTGACTTCCACACCAGCGCTCTTCCCCTTGGCCTGTTTCAAATGGGAGCCCCTCTGGCTCCAAGGAAGGGGAAGGAGCACTGTGCTGTGGGCCTGGATGGAGTCCTGGATTGAGAGGATCCACAGCTGGCATTCCCTGGGCCGGGTTCCAACAGATTGTCATCTCCACCCTTACTCCACCCTGGGAAGTGGTGCCATCAGGACCACGGAAAAGGGGGAGGGGAGGAGACTGAGGCTTGCTGAGGCTAGTGGTCTGCCTGAGGCCACAGGCACTGAGCCAGGACCCTCCTGCTGACTCCCAGCTTGCCTGCCACCACATGCTGGGTCCAATGCCCCAGCAGGAGGGACTGAAGAAATATAAAGTTAGAAACGACAGAAAGAAAGAGACAAGACACAAAGAATAGAATTTTCAAAGGTGGGAACCCAGGGGACCACCACCCACTTGTGGGGTTCTGATGGGGCAGTTCCCCTCAGCCTTTATTGAAGGCTATTTGCTCATCAGCCCAAAAGGTAAGCTGAGGAAGGGAACAAAGATGCCAGCAGTTTCTCTGAGCAAGCATATCAGCTCCCATTGTTTCTATCATCATTAACTTTTAGGATCTGAGCAGTCTTCAGAAATGGGAACCTGAGCCTTGTGTGGGGGAAGCCTTCAGTCTGAGGTCACATACACATGCAGATTCCTAAGGAGGTGTTAAGCTCCACTAGTTCACTGTGGAGTAAAATGCCACTGGCGTCAATATCCTCTGAAGAATTGGAGGGAGAGAGGAATTTTCCTCTTACCACCACCACAGAGGGTCTTCCTCTGCAATAAGGGATCTAAGCCCTCTGACCCATATTTCAGGGCTTGAGCTGTTCCCTTGATCTTTGCCCAAGGCAAATACAAATCTTCACAATGGTGTCTGGGGTCTCCCGGCAATGCCAAGAAGAGCTCTGGGGACCAGGACCAGATAGAGCCCTGACCTCCACACCAGCGCTCTTCCCCTTGGCCTGTTTCAAATGGGAGCCCCTCTGGCTCCAAGGAAGGGGAAGGAGCAGAAGGAGCAGAAGCAGTTTAACTGTTAACTGCGCAAAAAATGGCCTAGTTTTTGAAGCTTTCCAAGCCTTGGCACAACATCTTCTGTGGCCATTATTTACTTCAGGGTGTCTACAGACCCAGCAGGGATATTTGTAAGCTATATCCCCAATAGACCAGAGTTCTAGAAAAAGCAGGAAACTTGCTTAGATAAGAAATTTAGCAGCAGCTGATAAACTAGCTGACTTTCCTTTGTTCCAACTCACTCAGCTTACTTTTTAATTTTTCCTTTTTTTCTGGGGGTGTTTTCCCTTGCCATGAATAGGGTCTTTGGTCCCCATTCTGCCTGCACCACACCTGCACTTTCTCCTCTGTCAGTTCTTATAAAATTGGCCCCGACCTTGTTGAAGTTCTGGATAAGCAGAGCTGGAAGCTGCTCTTCTTCATGGCTGCATATTCCCAGCACAGGGCGGGGCCTGAGTGTTAACTGAGGACAGGAGGGAAGGAGAGGAAAATGGGGCCTGGGGACCAGTTCTTCTAACTCCTAAATCAAGAACTCTTTTGATGTTTTGAGGTCTTGTGCCTCTTCAGAATCACTCACACAATCTTTCACATAGTTTTGGGGGTTCATGGCCCCTTGCACATTCCTTCAGGAGTTGCTGAAAACCCTATACCATGCTCTATTGCAGGGACACAACTCGTGTGAATGCACTTGAGAAAAGCCTGAAGCACAGCACACATTTATCTCACCTCACAGCACAAGGATACACTGAGCTGTGGTCCATGGCACAAAATGCAGCAGTCCTGACACTATTACACCATTCCTCGCCTCCCGTCTTCACATGGCCACTGACCCCACCCCAGGAGCTGCTGCCAGCCAGGGATATGCTAGAATGCCTGTTTTTTTTTTTTTTTTTTTAAGTCAGAGCCTCAAGCCATCATCTTGGGTAGAGTGCTGTGGCATCACAGCTCACAGCAGCCTCTAACTCCTGGGCTCAAGTGATTCTCCTGCCTCTGCCTCCCAAGCAGCTGGGACCACAGGCATCCGCCACAACGCCTGGCTATTTTTTGGTTGCAGCCATCATTGTTGTTTGGCAGGCTGGGCTGGATTTGAACCGGCCAGCTCAGGTGTATGTGGCTGGCACCAAAGCCGCTTGAGCCATAGGCACGGAACCTAGAATGACTATTAACACTATTTCAGTCCTGGTAGCCAGCACCAGTAGCCTTAGGAATGGAGGCTGCCTGAGTCTCAAATCTGAATCCTCCACTGACTCAGTAGGACCCTGCCTTTCCTCCCTGCCCCCTAAAATCATCTTGGTCTCAGGGTGCAGAGGGTGAGCAGAGTCCAAGGCTTAGGAACCCTCCCAGACCAGAAAGGTGCAGACATAAGCCGTTAACAGTTGTGTTCATTGAGGGTTTTCTAGGTCAGAAATGGTGTAAGGGTTTTTGGTTGTGAATGTTTTCTCACTGAATCCCAAAGGAAGCCAGTACTATTAGCACCTCATTTTGTTTTCAGGTTATTTATTTTATTTTATTTTACTTTTTTTGCAGTTTTGGCTGGGGCCGGGCTTGAACCCGCCACCCTAGGTATATGGGGCCGTCACCCTATTCCTTGAACCATAGGCGCCGACAGCACCTCATTTTATCTATTTATTTTTTTGAGGCAGAGTGCCGTGGTGTCAAAGCTCACAGCAACCTCCAATTCTTGGGCTTAAACGATTCTCTTGCCTCAGCCTCCCAAGTAGCTGGGACTACAGGTGCCCGCCACAATGCCTGGCTATTTTTTTGTTGCAGTTGTCATAGTTGTTTTACCTAGCCTGGGCCAGGTTCAAACCCACCAGCCTTGGTGTAGGTGGCTGGTGCTGTAACCACTGTGCTACGGGTGCTGAGCCAAGCACCTCATTTTATACAGACAGAAACTGAGGCACAAGAAAGAGAGGTCACTTGCTTGAGGTGCCTCACAGTAAAAGGGGGTGCTGCATCTAGCCCTGGGTCCATCTGACCTCACTGGTGGGCTCCAAACCCTTTAGGGAGTGCATCCCCAGGCAGTTATTTCTGACTATTAGGAGGTACCTGCTCCCCACTTCACCCATGTGGGCTAGGGGGCCAGTGTCTATCCTTGGAAGCCTCATGCAGGGATGTTCTGAGTATGGTAGCCGATTTAGGTTCGTTAGAAATTCCTGGAGGAGAAGTCTGCTGAAGCTCAGGTTATCTCTTCATCTGCAGTCATAAAATACTCAAGCCATAAAGCACCCTGGTGATTGGGGTTGTCTAGTTCCTACATTTTACTAACAAGAAAAATGAAGCCCAGTCAAGTGCAGCAGCTCATTCCTATAATCCCAACACTCTGAGAGGCCAAGGTGGGTGGATCACTTGAGCTCACTGAGTTCCAGACCAGCCTAAGCAAGAAAAAGCTACTCAGGAGGCTGAGGCAAGAGAATCTCTTGAGCTCAAAAGTTTGAGTTTACTGTGAGCTACAACACCATGGCACTCTACCCAGGATGACAAGTGAGACTCTGTCTCAAAAAACAAACAAACTAACTAACAGACAAACAAGGGTGGTGCTGGTGCCTCAGTGAGTAGGGCACCGGCCCCATATACTGAGGGTGGTGGGTTCGAACCTGGTCCTGGCCAAACTGCAACAAAAAAATAGCCAGGCGTTGTGGCGGACGCCTTTAGTTCCAGCTACTTGGGAGGCAGAGGCAAGAGAATCGCCTAAGCCCAGGAGTTGGAGGTTGCTGTGAGCTGTGATGCCACTGTACTCGACCGATAAAATGAGACTTTCTCTAAAAAAAAACCCCAAACCCTGGGCTGGGCATGGTGGCTCACTCCTGTAATCCTAGCACTTTGGGAGACTGAGGCGGGTGAATTGCTTGAGCTCACAAGTTTC
Source organism: Perodicticus potto (assembly GCA_963574655.1). Taxonomy (NCBI): domain Eukaryota; kingdom Metazoa; phylum Chordata; class Mammalia; order Primates; family Lorisidae; genus Perodicticus; species Perodicticus potto. The sequence goes on from CAUYRH010058156.1 coordinate 86,996, forward strand.
GAGACCAGACTCAGTGAGACCCTGTCTCTACTAAAAATAGAAAACTGAGGCAAAAGGATCACTTGAGCCCAGGAGTTGGAGGTTGCTGTGAGCTATCACGCCACGGCACTCAACCAAGGGTGACAGCTTGAGACTCTGTCTCAAAAAAAAAAAAAAATCCTGAAGCCCAAAGATGCAGGGGACTTGGCTAAGGCATGCCCAAATCACAGATAACTAGGAACAAATGCAGACTTCAAACCCCAACATTAAGGTCTCCCAACATTGTGTCTAACTCCCTAAAAATCAAAGAGCGTCAGCTGAGAAAAGAATTTCCAGGGTCTTCTAGTTCAAGCCTCTCATTTCACAGAAGGAGAAACTGGGGCTCAGAAAAGAGTGGGGTATTAAAGAACAACACACAGGCAGACAGAATGCACCTTCGATGAATCCAAAGTTCCTGTGCTTTACTGTGTGTTCTGAGGCGTAAGAAGTGGCCTCTCTTTGGCTCGGCGCCTGTGGCTCAACGGGCTAAGGCGCCAGCCACGTACACCTACCTGAGTTGGGGGGTTCAAATCCAGCCGGGGCCTGCCAAACAATGACGGCTGCAACCAAAAAATGGCCGGGCATTGTGGCGGGTGCCTGTAGTCCCAGCTACTTGGGAGACAGAGGCAGGAGACTCACTTGAGCCCAGGAATTGGAGGTTGCTGTGAGCTGTGATGCCACAGCACTCTATCCAGGGTGACAGCTTGAGGCTTTGTCTCAAAAAAAAACAAACAAAAAAGAAGTGGCCTCTCTGAGCTTTGTCTTTGAAATGAAACTAAGAAAATATAGAGCACAGGGTCACTTTCAGGAGAATAAAGGATGTGTGAAATGCCCTTAGGCCAGCACCCAGCATGTAGTGGGGTCCCAATTCATGTTATATATTATTAATACTGTGAAGACCTTGTCATATTTCCCCGTCAGCTATTCTGCCTTCTGGATTTTTACATTCCTCAGTACAGTCCAGTGGGTAAGACTGGGGACTACTGCTTTGACCACTGTTTAGCAGGTGACCTTACACTGGTTACTACCCAGTAACTCTGGGCCTCAGCAGTAAACTGAGGACAGCAATAAGAGTACCTACTAGAGAGAGCTGTGGTGATATAAAATTAACGCATGTGATTGGCTTCAAGTGCTCAATAAATGTGAGTTACTACTGTTACCAGTTACTTCCACAGTCATGTCTCATGTCTGTCACAATGCCAACTGGTTCACCAGGAAGTGTCTGGTCCCCAACTTCTAAGACTTTCCATCTCTGGAGTGCTAATGTGCCCCAGCACTTCTATACCAGCTCACTGAACCCAGCTCCAATTTCTTGGGTTAGAAACTTCTTGCCTAGAGTGAGGAATTCTAAAAATGCTAGACAAAAATCCCATTTTTGTGATTCATGTAAGTATCTTAGAAGAGCACCCACTTTATAGGTGCAAAACCTCAGGTCTGGGTGAGGAGCAGGTTACTGCCCAGGGACACAGATGCCAGAACATAAGCAATATCCTCACTACTAGCTTACGGCAAGGTACCCCAAGGAAGAGCCCCTTCCTTGGCAGCCCACAGGGAGGAAGCACGTTGGCCACACCCTTGTATAGAAACAAACCCCATCCTCTGAACACCTGCTGTCCAGGCAATCAAGGACCTTTCAGTAGGCCTTGGGATGCTACTGACTGGATGCTATGGTGAACAAGGCGGCCTGGGAGATTGAGTCCAGGCTGAAGGAGGCATGCCCAATTTTTCTAACCCTGGGAGTACACTTGGTAATCCCAGAGGCCAGAGGAAGCCTTCCAGCGTTTCTGCAGTGGAGGGGTGTGCCTGCAGCTGCCAGTGTAATTCTGCCAAGCTGAGAGCCGGCCTAGTACTCGGAAACAGAGAAACGGATTCTGCAGTCCCAGCACCTCAGTTTCAAACATCATTTGTTTGATGACAAATCTTTTGAGGTTCCCGTGAGAGAGACCTGGACAAGTTTGTGAAAGAAACCAGAAGATACTGATAAACAAGTTGCTTAACCTCTCCAATCCTCAGTCTCTTCATCTGTAAATGAGGATAATTGCACCTTCCTTCCCTGTGGATATGCAAATGTGTGGCCAAAATGCATATAAAGGGCCTGGCACCTGTAAGCCCATTGTAAAGGGTACTGATTTGGATAACGGGCAATGTGCCCTGCCAAGCCAAAAAATTATGTCCGTTTTCGTTCTTGCCCTTGTGGACCTCCCATCGCAGAATCGAGGCAGGGCAAGGCAGACTTGCTGCTGACCTGCTTGGGCCTCAGTTTGATCATGTGTACAACTGATACTACCATCTCTACTAAAAATAGAAAAAAAAATAATTAGTCTGTTGTTGTGGCAAGTACCTGTAGTCCTAGCTACTCAGGAGGCTGAGGAAAGAGGATTGCTTGAGCCCAAGATGAGGTTGCTATGAGCTATGATGCCATGGCACTCTCCCCAGGGCACAGAGTGAGACTCTGTCTCAAAAAAAAAAAAAAAAAAAGATGGGCGGCTCCTGTGGCTCAGTCAGTAGGGTGCCAGCCCCATATACCGAAGGTGGCAGGTTCAAACCCAGCCTCGGCGAACTATAGAAAAATAGCCGGGTGTTGAGGCGGGCGCCTGTAGTCCCAGCTACTCGAGGCAGGAGAATCGCCTAAGCCCAGGCGTTGGAGGTTGCTGTGAGCTGTGACGCCACAGCACTCTACCAAGGGCGATAAAGTGAGACTCTGTCTCTACAAAAAAAAAAAAGATGAATAACATGGAATACTCTATGGAAATGTAGGCATTTATTCATTCAACAAACTTTTTTTTTTTTTTTTTTGAGACAGAGCCTCAAGCTGTCACCCTGGATAGAGTGCCGTGGCATCACAGCTCACAGCAACCTCCAATTCCTGGGCTCAAGCGAGTCTCCTGCCTCTGCCTCCCAAGTAGCTGGGACTACA
>CAUYRH010058157.1:0-40296 GCA_963574655.1 Perodicticus potto
CTCTCCCTCTACCAGGAGCTTTAGTGTTTTCTGTATTCTTTTCTGTAAATCAATTCTGTCTTACCACTGAGGGGTGGGGGTGGGGGGAAATAATGCAATGAAGAATAATAAAATACATGTATGTAACAATAAAAAAAAAAAAGAAACCTTGTGAGGATTTCCCTGACATGAAAGTGTGGAATTTCCTGTTGCAGCAACCAGCCCAAACTGTCGGGGCCCCCAGGAGGTCCACACAGACGCGTATTATCTTCAGTTTACCAGATACAATAAGTCAGTAGAGCGACCGAGGGCTTCTCACTCCCCTTTTAGCAATAATCAAAAAGGATGATGCTGTGAGTTAGGGGTTTAAACAGACAGAAAGTGAAATCCGTGACATTGATGACTTAATAATATTGCAAATTATAGTTTTTAGTTCAGGTAATTTAGCATACCAAATCCCAGTTTAATTTCTTTCTCGGGAGCCCAGGCATGAGAGCCAGTGCGGAGAGGGTGGGGGCGGGGAGGGAGTGGGGAGGAGCGTGGAGAAAAACGTTAGGACGTCCAATGTGGGTGTCCTCGAAAGACTTTAATAGAGCTGACCCGGAGAATGTAAGGGTCAGTTTGTTAATATGTGTAAGGCCCAGAGCCCTGATCTGGGAGGCCGAGACGCAGAGTCCTCGCTCCTTTTGTTCAAATGCCTGCTGCTCCCGGCTGGTGGGATGCGAGACCGGAGCGTCCAGGAGGTGCGAGTGGCCTCGGGGGAGCGGAGCGTCCAGGAGGTGCGAGTGGCCTCGGGGGAGCGGAGCATCCAGGAGGAGCGACGAGTGTCCGGGAGGAGTGAGGGGTCTCGGGGGACCTGAGTGTCTGGGAGGAGCGAGTGACCTCGGGGGACCGGAGTGTCCGGGAGGAGCGAGTGGCCTCGGGGGACCTGAGTGTCCTAGAGGAGCGAGTGATGTCAGGGGACCTGAGCGTCCGGGAGGAGCGAGTGGCCTCGGGGGACCTGAGCTTCTGGGAGGAGCGAGTGACCTCGGGGGACCTGAGCTTCTGGGAGGAGCGAGTGACCTCGGGGAACTGGAGCGTCCGGGAGGAGCGAGTGGCCTCGGGGGACCCGAGCGTCTGGGAGGAGCGAGTGACCTCGGGGAACTGGAGCGTCCGGGAGGAGCGAGTGACCTCGGGGGACCTGAGAGTCCGGGAGGAGCGAGTGACCTCGGGGGACCTGAGCTTCTGGGAGGAGCGAGTGGCCTCGGGGGACCCGAGCGTCCAGGAGGAGCGAGTGGCCTCGGGGGACCTGAGTGTCCGGGAGGAGCCACTCAGAGGACCCCCGCCACACGGGGCTGGCGAAGGGCGTGTGTCCTTTATGCACACAACGCTGCTGAGGAGACAGGGAAGGGGGACTGAGACGCTCAGGGCCTTGTCCTTTGTTCTAGGACCAACCTTCCAGAGAAAATAACCAAACTATTCAATCCCTCTTCATTAGTCTCCTTGAGAAAAATATTTAACGGATCTTCCTCAGGCAAGTCAACGAATCATTTGGCAGGAGGTTCAGGGAAGAATTCTTCTGATTAAATTCACCCAAAATGATTACCCACGTTCCCATCACCACCCGGTAGTGAGCATGAGCCCTCTTGGGAAATAGTCATTCAACCCTGTCCCTCTCACCCGCCAAGACCACAGCTGATTGGCTTGACCAAATGCTCCCAGAGTACCCAGGCACAGTGATGCCCCCTCTCCTGCACCTGAGTTCAGAGGTTAAAGGTCAAGTAGCTAGGCTGAGTTTGCAGGTGCTTAAAACTAAAATTCTGTAACTTGGGTGCCTGAGAATCATCTACTTAAAACATTCTTGCCTTGGCCTCCCAAGTAGCTGCAACTATGGGCACACTCCACAATGCCTAACAAATTTTTCTATTTTCAGAAAAACAGAAATCAGAATCTTTTGACGTGGTTAACCCCAGTGAAAATGGCCCACATCACAAACTCTCAAAGCTGCAGATGCTGGCATGGATGTGGAAGAGAGAGAAGGGAACACTTTTAAACTGCTGGTAGGCCTGCAAACTAATTACCTTTGGAAGGAAGTATGGAGTATCTTCAAAGAACTGAAATTAGACCTCCCATTTGATCCTGCAATCCCATTACTAGACATCTACCCAGAAGAACAGAAATCCTTTTATCATAAGGACATTTGCAATAGACCATCACAGCTCAATTTACAATCAACAAAACGTGGAAACAGCCTAAATACCCACTAACCCAGGAATGGATTAACAAGCCTTGGTGTATGTGCACCACAGAACACTATTCAGCCACTAAAAAGATGGATGCTTTACATCTTTTGTATTAACCTGGATAGAGATGGAACACATTCTTCTTAGTAAAGCATCACGAGAATGAAGAAGCAATCCAGTGTGCTCAATTCCAAAATGAAGGCAGTAGATATAGTAGATATAGTAGGTATGAGGGAGTGGGGAAGGGGGAGCAGGGAGGGGGCTGAGGGGTCACGGTGTATGGCACAGTTCTTGGGGGTGGGACACAATTACAAGAGGGGCTTTACCTGACAATTGCAATCAGTGTAACCTAATTCTTTCTACCTTCAATGAATCCCAAATAATAAAAAAGAAAAAAAACATAGGGATAAATACATGGAAAAACATACTGTCACTTAGAACAAAGCCATCAATACTTCTTGAAAAATAAAGAAGAAGGGACATGAGTTAAGAAAAAAAATTCTTTATTTTTTATTTTTTATTTTTGGGGATTCATTGAGGGTACAAGAAACAGGTTATAGGAAAAAACTCCTTTGATATGGAGCTAAAGAATCTATGTTTTAATGTGGTTCCTTGATTATTTTGGAAATTAGGAATTAAAAAAAAAATCTACTCCAACTCTTGAGCAGAAAACAAAAAAATACCACAAAAACACCCAAGGAAACAAAACTCAGTCCAAAGACGTCATATAAGTAGAGACATCACATCACTTATCATCCAAACTGGGATGCTTTGGAAAATGAAATGTTGCACTGTTAATAATTATTGCATGACAACAGGCCGAAACTGGAACTCTGCTCCCTGAATTGGGACTTATGGTCACTTGGTCTAAAGCCAATCTAGGCAGGAAAGTTGTTTAGGCCTTAGGCCACCAAAGACGCAGAAACCCTCACCCAAGACTTGAAGCTTAACAATTACTGCAAATATTGTAATAGGGAGGCTTGTATGAGCCCTAACGCTAGAGGGACAGGTTCAGTGGCTTCCTGTGGCTTGGGCCGAGCAGGATGAAGTCCCAGGTCCTAATGACACCGACTGGAAAGAGACCAGTAGAAACTTTGACCTCACAGTGGAAGACTGCATACAGCTCTGACATTTATCCACAGCAACTTCAGAAATCAGCCTCATGAAATGTAAAGGACTGGTCCTCCGAGGCAGAGATGAGGAGAAACAAACCAGGGATTATTCTATTACCTACACTCATTTTACAGCTCCTAGGAAACATCTTTCCCCCAATCTTTTAGTTCTATTTTCATGCATTCTGCATCAACCACCTAACGATCGTTGTCATGTGGTTTCCCATTGCCTTCTTTCTGGGGGGAACATTGCAATATTCTTATAGAGCAAAGGAAGAATGGGTTGTGCATTTTTACTATTCATTGCCTGCAAAGATTCCAGTTGTATAAAAGGGGGTTTTAGAAATGAGAAACATGTTATTTCCAGGACATTTCATTCGTTTCTTGTTTTCATAATGACTGTAGCACATAGTTGCTTTTGCTTTTGTGGATGCCATTGCATATTTACTTTCAGGTCTCGGTTCCATTTAAAAAATAATATCAAAATATAGTGTTTGTTCACTTATGGATCTCTCAGCTTGGTGGGTGAACTCCCCATCATGGAACTGCCTTCTTAAAATGGGAAGACCAAGGAAAATATACGCATAGAAGTGTCAGGCCCTTCACAAAGTAACTTTTCTTCTAGAAATTATATGTAGAGTAGCCCAGGCCTCTTCCGTGTACAGAAGGAATGCAGGAATGAATGGAAAGCATAATTGGTGCACTGGCCCTCAGGAGAAAAGCACAGTCTGAGGAAACATTGAAATAATTACTAAATAAGTGTGTTAAGAGAGGCATGGTGATAGTTACAGGAGAAAGGAAAGAGAAGGAAAGGAAGAGAAATAGCTCTTAGATGATTATAAAATATATCTTATTTACCTGAGAGAGTTAAAGTGTATGGCTATACTTTTAAAAAACTGGTCTTAATTACCCTAGAGACCAGAATTGCATATGAGATAAATATGTTTTTAGATAGTTTTCTAAAATATGTATAATTTACTCAAGGAAAAAAGGACTGTGTCCTCTGGAGCCAATCTAGCCTCACAGGTAAATACAAATTTAAGTAGATTCCTAAGAAGCACATTATGTACAGCAGCTGATGGAGTGGGATGTCTGTGAAGAAGATGGGAAGGTCTGTCCGCTACATACATAATAAAAATGTATTGGAAAAATACATCATTTCCTCAGTGGACCATAATTGGCTATGCATAATAAAAAGTCTTATTTTCAAAAATGTATTCTGTATCCACAGAGTTTTAAATCTCAATAACTGTGTTATTTTTAAAAGTCAGAATGCTAAGCAATATTAGTGAGGGACAGAAGGACTGGGCGATAGATGTCATTGTACAATTTACAACTTTTTGACATCTTTTTTTTTTCTTCTTCTTTTAAAGCAGTCTTCATCTTAAGCCAGAGGTGAGAAGTTAAAGATGAAGAAACAAAAATTCAGTTTTCCTTACTAAATAGTTTGAATGATGCTTTCAGAAGTGCCAAAGTACATTTAACTTTAGAAGCATATCATCTTTTATTATGCAGGCAGAACTTTCTATTATAGAGAAATGAGACATAAATTTAAAGGTCTGCAGTAACCCAGTCATCCAGTTCTGTCATTGGCACCTGCTTCCTCTAGCCTAGCCCACTGATTTTGAGGTTTCCTCTGCCCAGCACCTCACCATTCTCCTGGCCAATCCACTCCACTGTGGCTTCACTTGTCTCCTGCCCTTGCAATGTATATAGACCTTGCACCCAGCCTATGTCCTTTCTGTCTTACCCTGTTCCTCCACAGCTCAGTTTGGGATGCTGAGCTGTGAACTGCCCTACTTTGGCCACTGCCTGCTCCTGGTATGTCACGTAGCTCCAGCTGGGACTTCACAGTGACCTAATCATCTGTCCATTCATCTCGTGCTGCCTGGCGGTCACATTTCCCTCAATCCTCCCCTTTTCTGCAGAGGCTCCCACCTCAACCTTCACACTCCCAACAGATGGTCACTGTTCCCTCTTTCTGGAAAGAACTGAGTCCCTGTGGATTTCCTGAACACTGGCACTCTTCACCCAGAACATCCTAATGGAGCATTGTCCCCTGTGCCCACTCCCTCTTATCTGAGACCTTGATCCTCCAGCTCTGCATTCCTCCTCCTCCACCGGTTCCTTCTAGAATAGTGACCTATTACCAAAAGGAAAACTTCCCAAGATCTGGCCAACTCGAGTTCCTGTCCTCCTTCCCTGTACCCCTTTATGCCAAACCATGTGGCAGCTGCTGCAGCTGTAGCTAAAGCACCAGCAAGATTGTAGACAGGGAAGAACTTTCCTATGGTTCCCCCTTTCCCCCTCCCCAACTTGGGCACTAGGTTGAGGTACCTTGAGAGACCTTGGGTGAGTTAGCAGCGAGCAAGTGACTCTGAGCAGTGACCAGAGGCCGGGACAGAGCTGCTGGCTAGAACCGAGCATTCATTGTTTGGCTGGGGGCCATGCAGCCATTGTGGGAGAGCTGCCCTGCAGGCTTGGCAGTCAAGGTCCTAGAGCAAGGCCTGTGCTGGGAGCCCTTGGGCAAGTGAGCAGGCAACTTTGAACAGGACCCAGAGGCTGGAACTGAGCCCCCCAGGAAGAGTGGAGTTTTGGTTGTTCAGCAGTGGGAGAGCTGCCTTGCAGCCTCAGCCCTCAGGGGCGTAGAGGGAGGCCAGTTCTGGTGCACCTGATAAGCAGGCAGCCACTTCGGGAGAGATCCCAGAGACACATGCTTTCCTGGAAAAGCCTTTGCTTAGCTAAGGGTGATGGTTTGGAAAGGTCAGGTGTTTCTATTAAGTGGGCTGAGAATAGATTCAGGCTCCAACCTGTGGGGGTTTGAGGGCAAAGAAGTCGGCAGAGGCCTCAGTCTTCATCTTATACAACTGTGTGATAAGCATTGTGATTAGCATTTCATACCCCAGAAGATCATCTGTTGCCCAGGCAATCAATATTCAGCAAGATATATATATGGTCTCCAGTTCCAATATATATATTGCCTTGTTTTTGTTTTCTTTTTCTTTTAATTTTTTCCCCCTAGAGTTTTCTTTTTCTTTTATTCTTCATTTTTCTCGTGTAAATATAATTGTCCATTGTTTAATGACAAGAATGTTATTTTTGCTAGCTTTTCTGCCCCTGTTATTTGCTTTTTTCCCCCTATTTTTATCCTATAAGGTTTTTTGTTTGTTTGTTTTGTTTTGATTAATAGTATTTTTGTTTTTCTTCTCTATTTGTTGGAGGTGGGGTACTATGTCTGCTCAGGCTGGCAAAGAGCTGCAAACTTCAAGGGACCCACCCAACGCAGCACCCCCAAAGGTTGGGATTTGTGGGTGTGGGTCAAAGTACCCTTACTGTATACCTCTATTACTTCTGTCTCTCTCTTTCTGTTCCTCTCATCTTTTTGTCAATCTTCCCTTGTACTCAACCCCTTTCCTTTCTCCTTTTTCTTTTCTCTCTCTCTCTCTCTCTCTCTTTTTTTTAGTTTTATCCCTTTTTGCTCTTCAATCTCCTCATCCTTTTAGTCCTGTAACAAAAGGACACATCAATACCTTAGGTCAAAGGCATGGTAACTTAAAGAGCAAGAGAACGTGAAAGGAAAATTCGGGCAAGGAAACAGACAGAAAGAAAACACTCATGAAGAATAAACAGCAGAAAAATCCTGGCAACATGAAAAACCAGATGAGAGCAACCTCCCAATCCTGCAAGGGACCATGAGGTAGCTACAGCAGAGGATTCCACCTATAAAGAATTGTTAGAAATGATAGAAGGGGAATTTAAAATATAAATGATAAAAAAATGAAGGAAATTGCTGAGAAAGTGGGAAATAACCTAAAGGAAATCCAAAAACAGAATCGAATAAGAGATGAATGATATGAAGAATATAGAAAGGATATAGTAGAACTTAAGGAATTGAAGCAGTCAATTAGGGAACTTCAAGATGAGTAGAAAATATCAATAATGGATTAGACCATGCAGAGGAAAGACTCTCATATGTAGAGGACAAAACTCTTGAGCTAACTTAGTTAAAGAGTCAGAAAAAAAGAAAGAGAAAGCAAAATGTTCATTGACAGAATTATGGGACTTCATGTAGTGTTCAAACATATGAGTTATAGGTATCCCAGAAGGGGAAAAAGAATGCCCCAGAGGAATGGAAGTCATACTAGAGAATATTATAAATGAAAATTTCCCAAACATCAGAAACTAAAGATTCTGAATCTATTCAGAGGAATAGCAGATCCCAGGTTGGCTTAATTCAAAAAGAGTGTCTCCAAGACACTTATGATGAACCTATCCAAAGTCAAGACAAAAGAAAAGATTCTGCAAGCTGCAACGAGTAAGCACCAATTGACCTACTGGGCAAATTCATCAAGGTGACAATCAGGGTGGCTGCAGACTTCTCTAATGAAACTTTTCAAGCCAGAAGACAATGGTCATCTACCTTTAATCTACTTACACAAAACAATTTCCAGCCCAGAATTCTGTGTCCTGCTAAGCTAAGCTGTAAACTTGATGGAGAAATAAAATCTTTTACTGCTGTGCAAACATTGAGGAATTTGCCACAAGAGCAGCTCGACAGGAAATACTTAGACCTATTCTACACACTGACCATCACAATGGACCACCAGCAAAGTAAATACCCAGAAGCTAAAGGACAAAACCTAGCTTCCACAATGATGCAAAAGATAAAACTAAGCAATGGAATTTCACAAAATAAGATGAATAGAACACCACCACATTTATCAATTATCTCCATAAATATTAAAGGCTTGAATTCCCCAATGAAGAGGCATAGACTGGCTGATTGGATAAAAAAAAAATACAAGCCATCCATTTGCTATCTGCAGGAAACACACCTCGCCTTAAAGGACAAATTAAAACTCAGTGTTAAGGAATGGAAGACAATGTTTCAGGCAAATGGAATTCAAAAGAAAAGAGGAGTTGCAATCTTATTTTCAGATACAAGTGGATTTAAAGCAGCTAAAGTCAAAAAAAGACAAAGATGGACACTTCATATTGGTTAAGGGAAAAATACAACAAGAAGACATTTTAATTCTAAACATTTATGCACCCAACTTAAATGGTCCAAGGTTCCTGAAATAGATCTTAATTAGTCTGAGCAATATGAGATCCCATAATACCATAATAACAGGGGATTTTAACACTCCTCTTTTAGAGCTGGACAGATCCTCTAAATAGAAACTAAACAAAGATATAAGGGACTTAAATGTAACTCTAGAACAACTGTGCTTGATAGACCTATATGGAAGACTCCATCCCAAAGCTAAGGAATATACATTCTTCTCATCAGCCCATGGAACATTCTCCAAAATTGATCATGTCCTAGGACCCAAAACAAACCTCAACAGACTCAAAAAAATTGAACTTTTACCTTGTATCTTCTCAGACCACAAGGCATTAAAGGTGGAACTGAACTCCAACAAAAATGTTCAACCTCATACAAAGGCATGGAAATTAACCTTATGCTGAATGAGAGCAAGTCAACAAACTCACCAACCATCTTATGGAATTGGAAAAAGAAGAACAATCCAATCCTAAACCCAGAAGAAGAAAAGAAATATCCAAAATTAAATTAGAGATTAATGAAATTGAAAACAAAAGTATCATTCAGAAGATTAATGAAACAAAAAGTTGTTTTTTTGAAAAAAATATGAAATAGATAGAAAATAATGAAATAGACAAAACTTTGGCCAGACTAACTAGACACAGAAAAGTAGATGCATGGAAACTGGTGGAACAAATGTGCTCTGATGGGGCACTCCCTGTTGTCCCTGTTGTCTAAAGGGCTCATTGGGTGGTTAGTAGTGGGCAGATTTCAGCTGAGTCTTAAGGAATGCACAGGTCTCAGAAAGACAGAGCAGCCCATGCTGACAGCAAGAATTTAACAGAAGCCGAGAGGAAGATACAAAGTAAGGAGTATCACAACAGCAAAATCCATAGGACTTTGATTATGGATTAGAGAGAAAACCACCAAAGATAATCGGAGTTTTCACATCTTTGTCATTAAAACAATTGCACTACTGGTAGAAATCCACTAGCCATGAAAGGAAGATAACTTTAGAGAAACAAATACTAGTTCAGGTTGAAATATACTGAGTTTGAGGTCACAATGGACAATGCTCAATGCTCAGTGCTCAGAGAGTGGAAAGAGACTGTAGAAGTGGGAGCAGAGGAAGAAACAGATTTTTAGCTCCTTCAGGAAGTAGGTCTCCTTTCTTATTGCATCTATCAGAGTATCTAGAGCAGGTCTTTGAACATTCCAAGTGTACAAAACTTATTGCAGGGTTGAATGAAGAAATGAATACAAGTAAATATTTTGGAGTTACTGTGTCTGAGCAGATATTTAAAAGGGTGTGCATGGATTAGTCTCTAAGGGAGTACAGAATTCAGAGGTACTCAAACACTGAAGACAAAAGAAGAAAATTGAAGTCTTGCAGTGGTGCTCAACCTTCCTACTGCCTCCTAATGCCGCAACCCTTTAATACAATTCCTCATGTTGTGACCCCCAACCATAAAATTATTTTTGTTACTATTTTATAACTATACTTTTGCTACTGTTATGAATCATAATGTAAATATCTGATATGTGGGATGTATTTTCATTGTTACAAAGGGGTCGCGACCCACAGGTTGAGAACCACTGTTTAGAGTAAAAGAAATACCATGAGCACACAGGGAAATAGAAGGGAATATTAAAGGTCAAAGGGGCACTGGAAAGAAAGTAGACCATACAAAGCTGTTGATGTCCTCAGGAAAGAAGTTAGGGAAGTGTTACAGATGGAAGCTATAAAATAAAAAACATTGAACAAAAGTGGGAAGTAAATGGAGGCAACGGATGTGCAGTATGTCTGAGTTTGATGGTGAATGATGGAAAGAAAACTTACTATGCTTTTCTAAAAAGTGCATCGGTATACGATGTGCAGAACAGATGCTTGTCATAGGTGCTCAGATATTTATTAAATGCACATAGGCATGAATATGAGAACAATTGAACAGATTGAATAAATCATTCATATGAGATGTGAAAAAATACTATATCTCAATATCTTATGTTTTATTTAGAAAATGCTACCTTCATTTCTGTACTATGGATATATAAACAGATGCAAAGGTAGTTGTAGGTGACAAAGTCAATCAACTCTCAACAGATAGAAACTAATATCTAGGATGGGTGTGGAGGCTCACACCTATAATCCTAGCACTCTGGGAGGCAAAGGTGGGAGAATTGCTTGAAGCCAGGAGTTCAAGAGCAGCTTGAGAAAGAATGAGATCCGGTCTCTACAAAAAATAGAAAAATCAGCTGTGTGTGGTGGTGCATATCTGTAGTCCCAGCCACTCGGGAGGCTGAGGCAAGAGGATCACTTGAGCCCAGGAGTTTGAGGTTGCTGTGAGCTATGATGATGGCACTATACTCTGAACAGGGCAACAGAGTGAGACTTTGTCTCAAAAAACAAACAAAAACTTAATCTCTAACATATTACTCTTTTACCTGTTGTTATAGAAAAGGACTCACATAGGAAGTTATATCCCTATGATTTAGATTGTGGGAAGGTGTTTATGAATATAGGAAATGTTTATTTTCATATCAATTGTTTTAGTATAAGCTCTGTTCCATCTGGACAGTTTCTTTTATTAACACTAACTGTTTTCCTATGCTTGGAAAATGCAAAATTTAATCATCATGGAGAAAATTCTGCATCATATCATTACAACAGAAACCAAACATGACTTGTGGAAATAAGGAAAAATAAAATCTGAAATCCAACAAGCATCTGCTTACTTTTACTCAAATAAATTAAAAGCAAATATCACAATAAAATATTTTAGCTATGGATTTGCCTTTTCTTAATGCTATAAAATTCCTGCTGAGTGGAGAAAAGTCTTGCTTCATACAGTCAACTTATAGTACATTTTCAAGGTGAATTATTAAATACTCAAAATCTGACCTTCTAATGAAGGCACTGGTGCATGCACAGAGTTGGTGAAGAAAACCACAAAGATATAAAAAATGCACTGATATACAATCAACTAGGGACAAATTCTGATGGAATTATCAGCAGATCTCTACAGATAAGGCCTATCTATCAAGCATGCCTACCATAAGCTTTGATTTCATTCATTCCCTGAGAAAAGACACCAGGTAGAGTTCTGGATGCCAGGTGTGTAAACACCTAAAAAGTCTGATATTACCATATCTTTCATGTAGAAACCTGAATGCAGCCCCCCAGACGCAGTAACTAGTTTCCACTGGGAATGCTACATACCTTTCACAACTGGTGTCATTATTTAAATGTTTAATGCAGGGAAAACTGAAGGCCAAAAAAGAACATGCCTGCACTTAATTTTAAGTGACAGCTGATACAGTGCATTAAAGGTGTAACACTATACAGATGGTAGTTATATAGAAATAGCAACATTAAAAGGGGCCACAGTATCCCTGAGACATCCTAAGTCTAAAACACTTAAGCACATTTGCAGTACAACTTATCTTAAATTATTTTAATTGGTTTCAAGAAGACTTTAGATTAGTGATGGGCTTTGACTTTTTCTGATTATAAAAGAGAAACACAGAAGAATGCTTTCCAGGCATCCTAATATCACTCCCAAGTAGACTGACACAGAACCTGTTACTTAAATGCCATTAATTATTAATGGAAGTTATTTTCACATAAGTGCTTTATGTAAATTTTGCTTTCCTAAAGTTGTTAGTTCTCCTAATAAATATACCTAATGCAAAATGTCTTTTTTGGTTCTTTCTTTATATTCATTATCCTGAAATTTTTTCAAAGAGGAAAAAATAAGGCAGCATGACAGAGCTTGAATACTTAGCAACCATTGTACTGTTGAGGTTCTTTCCTTTTTTTTTGTAGTATGAAAAATAATCCAGCTACATTCTCTAGCTCAATTGCTTACAAATAACTTATCTGAAAAAAAATCAAGTAAATCTGTCAGTTGTGGAAGTTTATTTTTCCATGTGTTATCTAGAGATAAGCCAGCTTGTACTATTAGATTTCCACTGACATAATTGTGCATGAATTCTGATCTGATTTGGTATTACATGGTGCAAAAGGTGACACATTTTCTTTAATATACCCCATTAGAAAGGAACGAAATTGCCAAAGTATGGAATCTGAGGACCTTGATTCAGAAACTGTATGACTTTGAGGTTAGCTCAATGGGAAAAAAGAACTTGTTCAACTACCCCAGGCACTGAAGGTTGTGACAAGCAAACCTAATACCCAGGGTAGTTACTCTGCTGGATAATCAATAAAATCTTACATTATCAGTCTGCCACAGCTGTATATTTGCTTATCATATTGCCTTGTATGTCTCCAAAATATTCAAGTGGGGAGTCATAAAGAGAATACAGATGCTGTCCCATTCCCAAATCATTGCTGATCAGAATACTTGGCTAAGATGCCAGAACTGAGAAATAACATTTATGTGTATAACATGCCGAATATTGATTTTAACATCCACATATGCTACTTCAGTGCAGCAGAGAAACGTTACCTCCAGGGATACAGGAAAGGGTCTTGACCGTGATACTTACAGTTCATTTTTAGAGATATTAGTGATCTTTTAAATCCTATGAGAAATGTCCTTGAACAAATTAGTCAAAACCAAATGAGAACTGTTTGGCAATCTTAAATTACATTTTCTCAAAAGTAGAAACTATTGTGTTTTAAAAAGTAAATATTTTGTAACCTTTTCCCTCACTTTATTAATTTTTGATTGCTAGTTCTGGAAAGTAAAGCCTCACTTCCAGAACACAGACCGATTGGCATCTGTCCTCCTATATCAAAGGAAGACAATGGATTTTCATTGTAATTTAAATGAGAATTTTTCTTTTTTCTTTTGAAACAGGGTCTTGCTCTGTCACTAGGGCTGGAGTACAATGGCACAATCACAGCTTACTGCAGTCTTGAACTCCTGGGCTCAGCTTCCCAAATAGCTAGGACTACAGGCAAGGACCGCCACCTGGCTCAAGGTTTTTTTTTCTTTTTTTTCTTTTTCATTTCTTTGTTTTTTGTAGAGACAGGATCTTGCTATGTTGCCCCAGGCTTAGATCAGAATTCTTAAAGGATTCTTTGCAATTCCTTCCTACTCCCCAACTAGCTTCAAGGGAAAGCTTAGCTATAAGGTGAAATTTTAGGATGAAAGCCTTATCTATGAGCAAAGTAAAAGAATAATTAGGTAGTCATTTCATATTTCAGTAGAGAAGTGGAGAATGAAAATTCAGTGAGTCCTTTGTTGTTTCTCATCTTGTAAATCAAAAATAAATACACATAGCATGATAAAACTTGAATTCACCTAGCAATTTGAAGGTACTATGTTTAAATTTTGAGACAATTTAATCTAGCGCTATGTGCTCATAAACTGTGGATAAAGAACAGCCTCCATTTCCGCACTAGGCTCCATATTTTAATGCCACATGACATCTATTAGAAGCTTCTGCTCTTTGGAAATCATGGCCAATTTTATTTGCCAAGATAGCTACACAATATCTCCCACCCCAAGGGTTCTTATGCAATATGACTTTCATATGCCCTGTCAAGAGGTAGAAGTGAATTCCCCTCTCCTTGAATCTGGGTTGGCCTTAATGTCTTGCTTGACTGATAGAATGTAGCAGAAATGACTTCCCAGTGAATTCTGGGACTTCTAAGGCTAGGTCACATGAAGCTCTGGGCTTCCACTGAGATCTGTTGAAATACTTGCATTTAGATTCCCTCTTTCAGAGCTATGCTGCTGTGATATGAGAAGCCCACAAGTGCCTGGCTGAGCCGCCTCAAGTGTCCAGCTACTTGAACCTTTAGACAGACGCATTCCCAGGCACTTGACCAGAACTACACTAGAGATTTGGGCAAGAACTGCCCGGCTGAGCCCAGTCAACACTGTGAATAATGAAAGAAAGCAATAAATTATTACTTTAAGTCACTAAGTTTTGTGGGAGTTTGTTATGCCAAAAAAAAGTGGACACTGCAGGCAGACAGATTAAAGTTTAAAATTCAGTTGTTTCATTTTTTTGTAACTTTCAGTGAGTTAGTTACTTATGATTCAGTTTTCAGTCTTTTCATCTATAAAATAGTGATAGTAGTGCCTGTTTCTCAACTGACCCAAGATTTTCTGCACCAGATTATCCTAATGACTGTTAGATCACAGCTGGAATAAAGAATAACTATGGTTCCTACATACCTTCCCCTCTGAACCGACTTTTGAGTCATTGAGTATTTCGTCCCATCTTCCTTGTCCCCACACTGGGTGTGTGCTCACCCACTGGGAGGACAGTGAGTGGTAAAGACACCATGTACACCCCGCTGTTGTCAAATGCTATCAAGAGCCAGCGCCAAGGAAAGGGACGGCTAGGCAGGCATATGGGCACTCTCTCTGCCATTACTGAGCAGAGCAGACTATGGCTTTAAAAATTGCATTCCAGTGGCTTATGAGTCAACTCTGGATGGGTCAACAGGATTTGCTACAAGTCTGGGAAGGAAAATTAATTAGAGCATTAGTTTTCTAATCTCAGTTCTGTGAAGACAAGTTACCTAACTCCTAGTCTTACCTTTTTCTGTAGGACAAGTAAACTTGTTTCTAGACTCAATGTAGTTCCCCATTATCTAGTTTCTAATCTTAGCTACTTCTTCACTCACTAGTCAGCTAGTCATCCTGATCTTCGTCATAATGGGAAAGACACTTCCTACGCCAGTGATTTTCAACTGGTGTGCTGCATGCCATGAGAGGATATTAGGTGAGCTGTGAAAAACTTTAAAGATCATTAAATTATTTTCAAAAGAAATTCAAAGCATAGTAAGTATATTCTTTTTTCCTTTTTTTTAGAACAACATAATTCAAGTGAGCCATGGAAATTTAACTATAGGTTCAAGTGTGCTGTGGGATAAAAAAAGATTTAAAAAAAATCCTATGCCAATATACAAAATTACTGCAACTATTAAATAAAGTAAGAAGGAAAAGTACTTTGAAATATGGAAAGCACTACATAAATATAAGCATATCTCAGCTAGGCATTTTAGTCACCCATAACCTTAAAATTTCCCTTACTGTCTTCAACACAAGTTTTTCAATAATCTTATTCCACTTACTATTAAATACATTTCTCAAATCTGTTTCTTTCTATTATCACTATTACCATCAGGTTAAAGATGCCTTTACTTCTTGCCAGAGCTGTTGCAGGACATCCCTAACCTACTTCAAGCCTCATTTTCCCATTCCATCTTCTGCCACACTGCCAAAGTTCTCTTTTTAACAATTACCTTTTTTATTTTACTTTTTTTACTGTGAAGTTTAGTTTTCTTTAAAAAAATATTTCAGTAGACTCGGGGGGTACAAGTTGTATTCTGTTATATGCATACATTAATAGTGGTGAAGTCTGACAATTCCCTACTTCAAAACTGCTTTTGCTTCCTCATTACTTGAGAAATATAATTCAGACTCCTTAGATGATGGCTAAAGCCTTCATAATCTTAAATTACATGTCCAGTGTCATTTTCCTCTATGTCCTCTCATGCACTTTATGATCCTACTATTCTACACACTCCTTGAGTTTCTACCATGCTACCTGATACCTTCTCATTCATTCCTCCAGACTGAAACTAATGGCCACTTCCTTTGTGGAACATTCACTGACAATTCTGCAAAAATGGTTATTTTCCTGGTTTCTTGCGAAACACTTTTGTAACTGTATTATAACATTTTTCTCACTATAGCAGAAGTACTGGCATATATAACCAAGGATCCCATAGAACAGTGACTTCTGGGAAGCTCACGTTATTTCATTTTTACCTTTGTCCACCCAGTGACTTGTCCCTCAATGTACGTTTTTAGAACAAAAAGTATCATTTTTAAAGGGGAAACAATAGAAAAATAGTTCAAAATTTACCTGAGACTGAGATTCAAGGAGAGAGTGGAGAAAGGTATGTCAACTTAGAAAGAAAAAAAATTGTTGAAAAAATTTTTGTTTCTTTGAGACAGGGGTCTTACTATGTTGCCCACTCTAGGCTAAAGTGGTCTTTTTGCTTTAATCTCTCAAGTACCTGGGACTATAGACATACACCACCATGCTCAGCAGAAAAAAAAATTCTAAAATTTCCTTTCTGGATCTTTGGTTACTTTTACAAGAAAAATAATCCATGTTGTATGTCAAATGATATTATGATGACATTGATTTCCACAAAGAGGTATGGAATGGATGCTATATCTAGCAGCTTAGACTAAGTTAAGATCATAGTCACAAAGACTATAAGTCAAAATCTTACAGTAACAAAAGTTTGTTTTTTAGTTCACACTATATATCCATATGAGTTGGCTCCATATCATATTTATACTGGGACAATTCCAGGCTTCTATGTGGACAATTCCAGCCTCATAGCAGGAGAGAAAAGATGGCAGAGCCAAGGATGGCTCTTAAACTTTCTGCTTGGAAGTAGCATATATCAGCCAAAGTGAGGTACATGGGCAACTCTGACATCCATGGCAGGAAAGTACATGTTGAACATAATGCAACTTGTCACAGATGCTACTAAAGGTTAAAAGGCTACCATATTAAAACCTCTAGAATATTCTGCTATTGATAAGAACCCCAGAAAACCCACCCTGCCAACATGATTATAAACCATATACCTTTGTTAACTTTAAGTCTAGCTCAAGGTGGAAATTGTCAAAGAAGAAACAAAAGGCTTACTCTACAATAAAGACACATATATATTAGATAAAACAGACTTCAAGTCAAAAAGTATAAAAAGAAACAGAGAAGGTCATTACATAATGCTAAAGGGCTCCATTCAGCAAGAAGAAACAATAATTCTAAACATACATATGCTCCCAACACCAGAACACAGAAATAAATAAAGCAAATATTATTCTATGTAAAGGGAGAGAAACTACAATATAATAATAGTTGGGAACTTCACCATACCACTCACAGCACCAGACAGATCATCTAAACAGAAAATCAACAAAGAAGCATTGGATTTGAATTGCACTTTAGACCAAACAGATATTTACAGAACATTTTATCTAATAGCTTCAGGTTACACAATCTTCTCATCAGCACATGGAACATCCTCCAGGAGAGACCATATGTTGGGCCAAAAAACAAGTCTCGACAAATTTAAAAGGAAATCAAAATCATATCAAATATCTTCTCAGACCACAAGGAATAAAACTAGAAGTCAATAACAAGAGGAACTCTGGAAACCGCACAAACACATGGAACATTTATGTATGTATGTATGTATGTATGTATGTATGTATGTATATATGTATGTATTTAGTTGTAGTTGTCATTGTTGTTTAGCTGGCCTGGACCGTGTGCAAACCTGCCAGCCTGGGTGTATGTGGCTGGCACTGTAACCACTGTGCTATGGGCGCCAAGCCACATGGAAATTTAAAAACCACCTCCCAAACCCCCACAAGCTTCTGAATGACCATTGGGGCCAATGAAGAAGTTAAGAAGGAAATTAAGAATTCCATAAAATAATGAAAATGGAGACGCAGCATACCCAAACTTGTAGGATACAGTAAAAGCAATGGTAAGAGGGAAATTTATACCAATAAGTGAAATGGAAACCACAGAGTCAAACCTACAGGACACTGTAAAAGCAGCACTAAGAAGGAAACATGTAACAGTAAACACCCACATCAGAAACGTAGAAAGATTTCAAATAAACTACTTCAAAGAACCTGAATAGGAAGAATGACCCAAATCTGAAATTAGTAGAAAGAAAGAAATAATAAAGATCAGAGCAGAACTGAACAGACATTAAAAAAAATAATACAAAGGGTCAATGAAATGAAAAGTTGAGTTCTTTTTTGAAAAGAAACAAAAACTGGTAAACTACTAGCCAGACTAACAAAGAATAAAAGATGGAAGACTCAAATAAATAAAATCAGAAATGAAAGATTACAACTCACAGAAATCCAAAGGATCATTAGAAACAATTGTGAACAACTATATGCTAGAATATTGGGAAACTAGGAGAAAATGAATAAATTCCTTAACACACACAACCTACTGAAATTGAACCAGAAAGAAACGCAAAACCAGAAAAGACCAATGAAAGCAATGAAACTAAGTAATAGAACATCTCCCAACAAAGAAAAATCCAGGACCAGATAGCTTTACTACTGAATTCTACCAAACTTATAAAGAACACCAATACTTTTTAAACTCTTCCAATAAAGTTGAAGAGGAAGGAATTCTTCCTAACTCATTCTATGAGGCCAGCTTTACCCTGATATAAAAACTCAACAAGGACACAACAAAAATACCAAGAACTACAGGCCGATGTTCCTGATAATACAGATGTACAAATCCCTAACAAAATACTAGTGAACGAAATCCAGCAACATATCAAAACAAGAGTATACAATGATCAAGTAAATTTATCCCAGGGATGAAAGGATGGTTAAACATATGCAAATCAGTAAATGTGATATATCTCATCAACAGATGGAAAGAAAAAAATATGATCATCTCATTAAACTCAGAAAAAGTCTTTGACAAAATCAAAATCCCTTTATGATAAAACTCAGTAAATCAATCATACGAGGAATGTATGTCAACACAATAAAGGACATAAATGACAAACCCACAGCTAATATCATATAGAATGGGGACAAACTGAAAGCTTTTCCTCTAAGAAGTGGAACAAGACAAGGATGCCCAATCTAACCATTCTCATTCAACATAGTATTGTCCTAGCCAGGGCAATCAGGCAAGAGAAGGAAATAAAGGTCATCCAAATTGGAAAAGCGGAAGTCTAATTGTCTCTTTTTGTAGATGACATGATCTTATGCCTAGAAAAACCTAAAAATTTTACCAAGGAATCTTAGAATTGATAAATAATTCAGTAAAACCATAGAATATAAAAACAACATACTAAAATGCAAAAGAACATATTGAAAAAGAAATCATGAAGCAAACCCACTTTCTATATCTACAAAATAAAATATTTAGGAATAAATTTAACCAGGATTTCTATAAAGAAAACTACAAACCACTGATGAAAGAAAGTGAAGAGAACAGAAATGGAAAGATGTCATGGTCACAGATTAGAAGAAATATTATTAACATGACCATACTACCCAAAGCAACTTATAGCCTTAATATAATCCCTGTCAAAATACCAATGGCATTCTTCAGAGAAGCAGAAAAAAAGAAGCCTCAATTTCACAAGGAATCACAAAAGAGCCCAAATAGCCAAAGCAATGCCAAGCAAAAATAACAAAGCCTGTAGGAGTCATACTCCCTGACTAGAAACCAGAACAGCATGGCATTGGATATGCAGACCAATGGGCCAGAACAGAGAACCCAGACATAAACCCACATACTTATAGCTAATTGATTTCCAACAAAGGTTCTGAAAACATACATTGGGGAAAAGATAGCCCCTTTAATAAATGATGCTGGGAAAATAATATTGAGAATATACAGAAGAATAAAAGAGACCCCTAATTCTCATCATGTACAAAAATCAACTCAAAATGGATTAAAAACTTAAATGTAGGATGCAAAATTATGAAACTATGACAAAAAAAGTGGGGAAAACACTTTAGTACAATCCAGGCAAAGTTTTATGGCTAAGACTTCAAAAGCACAAGCAACAAAAACAAAAACAGACTAATATGACTATATTAAACTAAAAAGCTTCTGCACAGCAAATGAAACAATCAACAGAGTGAAAAGATGATTGGAGAAAATACTTAATATCAAGAATACACAAGAAACTCAAATGACTCTATAGCAAATTTTTTTCAATTTTATTGTTATTTTATTTTCAATTTAATTTTTTTAACTAAAAAATGGGCAAAGGAATTGAATAGACATTTCTCAGAAGAAGACATCAAATGGCCAACAAATATATGAAAAAAATGCTCAATATCACTAGTCTTGGGGAAATGCAAATCAAAACCACAGTGAAATATCATCTCACCCCAAGTAAAGGTGGCTAATATGCAAAATAAAATAACAGATGTTGTGAAGGATTTAGCAAAGGGAGAACTCTTATATACTCTTGATATGATTGTAAATTGGTGCAGCCATTATGGAAAACAGTATGAAGATTTCTCAATAAACTAAAAATATAACCAACACATGATCCAGCAAACCACTACTAGATAATTTATCCAAAGGAAAGAAAATCAGTACATCAATAGGATACCTGAACTCCCACGTTTATGCACAGTAGCCAACATATGGAATTAACCCGTGTCCAACAACAGCTGAATGGATAAAGAAAATGTAATGTGTATATAGCATGTACTATTCAGCCATAAAAAGTAATATCTTTCATTTGCAGCAGCACAAAGTAAGCCAGGCACAGAAAGACAGCTATCAGTTATTCTCTTTCATATGTGGGAGCTAGAACAGGAGAAAGATGGTTACCAGAGGCTGAGAAGGCTGGTAGGTGGAGAAAGGTTGGTTAATCGGTACAAACATACAGTTACATAGAAGGAAGAAGTTCGAGTGTTCTGTCAACAGGGCAGTAGGGTGAATATAGTTAATAATTTAATTTATGTTTCAAAATACCAACAAGATTTGAAATGTTCCCAGTACAAAGAAATGATAAATATTTGAAGTGATGGATATCCTAACAGTTCTGCTTTGATCATATATCAAAACATCACCTGTACCCTTCATTGTTATATAATTATGTGTCTGTTAAAAAAAAATTAACAAAACAATAATACCACAAGGTTTTCATATGTATTGGTTTTGTATCAATTGTGGAGTGTGATGGAGCAGGAACACTGAACTGTGTGGCAAGATTCTGGCCAAACTGGAAGCATGGAACCAATACAATTAAAACTTGTATTGAAACTTTAAAAAAGTTAATTAATCACATCATCAAGAAAAGATAACTCACATGGCACTGGAAATATTTTGGTGAAGTCACACATTTCATGAAGTTGTGCCTTCATCAGATGATGTTAACACTAAAGAATTTTTGACATTTCTTTAATATTTGACTTCGGATGTAACTTAATGAAAGTTATTATTTGCATAGCCAACTCCTGTTTGGCAAGTTCTTACAATCGAGGAAGATTTCCTACTTTGTAAACTCCTTTTAGAATCTGCAGAGTCAATGTCTTTAACATGGTGAAAAATTTCTTTGCCAAAGTTTCAGGCGGAATAAAAATCTTGGCACTCTGGGTTCAGACAGAGCATCTGTGACACTTGGCAACACATCTGGTTCTGCTGCTTTGGTGGTGAAACATGCTTCTCATCTCAACATACAGTGGTGTCAGCCGGTGTCAACGACTCTGCCAGCCTTCCTGAAAAAATCGTGTCTATTTCTATGAACGTTGTCAACCTCCCGAGAGCCAGGGCTGACACACTGCTATTTCAAGAGTTTTTGTCAAGAAATGAGTGTAGAAGAGGAAGTTCACTGCTGCAGTACAGAAGTTAACTAGTTTTCCAGAAGAACTGTCTTGAAACATTTGAGTGATCTTAAAGGAAAGTTCTGAGTTTTGTTTTGTTTTTGTTTTTTTTTTAGGCAAACGAAATCCAAGTATTCAGAATAACCTAGCAGGAAAAAAGTCCTCTCATAGTTTGCTTTGCTTGATGGGATATTTTTTTCCAAATTATCTGGGTAAATCTTTTCATTTAAATTCTTTTAGCCCAACTGCCACTTTGGAAGGGAATGCTAGAGGCAGATATCTACTTAAAACATTCCAAGACTGGGAAAGTTCTTCTGCAGAGCAGAACAAGGAGTGACAAAACTCATCACTTTGTTCACAGGGAGGAACTCACCAGCAGTGAGGAGTTACCAGATGACTCTTGGAAGCAAATCCTACCTCCAATGACCTCAGCATGGAAACATGAGCACTCAAGCATTTTAAAAAAAAAAAGATAAAGTATAAATGATACCAACTTTCCAAATGATGAACTGTATGAACGCAACAAGGATTTTGGAGAATTATAGGAACCCTCACTATGGCAGACGTCATCTGTTAAAGCCCCAGCAGCTCCCATTTTGTTACTTTTTTTGTTTTTTTTCCAAGTCAGTGTTTCAGCACATATTGCCATGAGACTGAAAAGCCATATTCAGACAGATATTACAGATAACAAGTGTGTGGCCGTGTCAAAAATCACTCCACACCAGCAAACTCAAGCCAGGCCTTGACCTTTGAGTAGAAGCTTACTTTTGAATTTAACTGAACACTATTTTTACTTTCAAAATTTGCATTTATCTCAGGTATTTGAGGAAATAGGCATTAATGTCAAAGGAAAAGTGGTGAAGGCAATCAAGATGCCTTCATTAAGATACTGTAGAGTCCCTGTGAGATAATTCGGTTTCCATGGCATAAAATGTTTGTGTGTGTATATATATGTGTGTGTTTTCTTTAAGGGAGAAAGCAAAGCTTTTTTCAGATTCTTGAAGGGTCTATGACCTAACTAAGGCTAACACCCATTATCCTTTGAAGGTGAAACTTTTTTTTTTTTTTCCAGTTTTTGGCCGGGGCTGGGTTTGAACCTGCCACCTCCGGCATATGGGGCTGGTGCCCTACTCTTTTGAGCCACAGGCACCACCTGAAGGGTGAAACATTTTAAGGAATGAAATGGGTATTGTGGGGAAGTAAAAGTCTTCTGTTGAAAAGCACAGTGAACCATAGCTTGGTCCTCCAGTCCCCAGTCACAGGTTCTTAACCAGCAAGGTCTAGCACCGCAGAGAGAGGGCCAGTAACCCACTCTCAGCTTTAATTTTTATTTCAGAAAACCTTGCGCAAGAGAGCTTTTCTGAAATAATCTTTGAAAGGACACATGTAGGCAACCAGGTTTTCCTCATTTGTTTATTATAGAATAGGTGAGTTACAGTCTTGCAATAAATACATCAAAGAACACAGGGTTATTCTCTTTTTTACTCTAGAATACGGAGAGTCTAGATGGTTGTGGCAGGCAGAATTCCAAGATGGTGGCCAAGATCCCCACCTCCTGGTGTAGAAATTACGTGGGAGCTCCTCCTGCTGTGTGTTTGGGTGGGTTTAGGAATAGCATACAATGGTCATTCCCATGAGAAGATTACGTTCCACTGCACAGTTGCCTTTAAGAAAGGGAGATTATCTTTGGTGGTCCTAGCCTAAGCAGGTGAGCCCTTAAAAGGAACTGGTCTCTTCCTGAAGAAAGAGATTTGAAGTATGGGAGAGACTCAACCCAAAGATACACTCCACTGATGGATTTCAAGGTGGAGGGAGTCATGGAAATTTGTCACTGAGACCAGAAAGCCAGCAAGAAAACAAAGACTTCAGTTCTCCAACTTCGAGGAACTCTTCCAGCAACCTGAAGAAGCTTGGAAATGGACCCTTCTCCAAAGCCTCCGGGGGAGAACCTGGCCTAGCTGACTGCCAGTTGTGAGGCTCTGAGCAGAGAACCGGCTGAGCTGCACTGGACTTCTCATCTACTGAACTCAGAGCTGAAACGTGAGTGTTGTTTTAGGCCTTCAAGTGTGTGGCGACTTGCTATATAGTAATATCAAACAAATGAAAACAATATTCCAGTTAAGTATGACTTAGATGCATATATTTTTTTCTCGTCTCCTCTCTTTTTACCTGTTTTCAAAGCTTTGATCTGTTTCCCTACCATGCAGTTCTTTCACTAAATATCTGGAAAATGCCCTTTTGTCAGATTAAAATCTTTCGTATCACTCATCAGAGTTTTTTTCTCCTTTCACTCCCACTACTTGTGAGTGATTTGAGGTACAAGGTGCAGAAGACTGGGGTATATTATACACATGTTTAGGGCTGGAGAATCAAACCAGAAAACACAGATTTCAAGAATTAAAGTAAATGGTCTGTGTATTTTAAAGTAACTCAGATATGTCTCATTCATTGCCTCTAGTTATCTTGAAACACAGTAACCTTGACATAATGGTTTCAGAAAAAGGAGTCATGTAAGCATAAATGCCTGAAAATTTTAATATCTTTTATCAATAAACATTACTAGAATGCCATGCATATGAATCCATGCTTTTCCTGAGGAAAACCTGCATTCTATCTGCAGCTTCCTGAGAGCGCAGCTGGGTCTTATTACCAGGGTAGGCCGCACCATGGGAAGCAGGCCTAGACTTTTTAAACTACAAAAGGAAAGCTGATCTTCATTAATTAGATGTCTAGATTAGGTGGAATGACCACTGTACTATTACACATAACATGGTGAAGAGCACTTGTGTTTATATGGCTTGTTGTTCGTGCCACCTAGGTAATTCAGCTAAACCTTACTTGCTGAGATAGTCGAATAACCACAAAGGCAGGATTTGGTGTTAGATCAAAAATGAGATCAAGCTGTGACTCTGTGGCGATGGCTGAGAGAATGCTGCACTACAACAAAGGGAACTGGGTGGGCAGGGTGGCATCTTCCTACAATTCAGTTCAGGAAAAATGTCATCTCTAACAGTGCTACTACATAATTCAGGAAAGTGAAAATATTAACAAGCCAATGATTCATAACTAGGCTCACCACTCAAAACCTGTATTCTCTGCCTTTGTGAAAACCATGGAACTGAATGAAAAGAGAAGCCACCTAATTTTAGAATTAAGCAAATGTGAACAATGGGTTTGAGAATGAAGAAATTTATGGATCACAGACCCTCACCTGAATAATGATTAGCTCTTTTAATAAAAAAGAAAGAATTCCAGGAAAAAAAATTACTCGACAGGCCCTAATCTAGAAGAATTTAGAATATGGGAATCTGGCAAATCGTGATTTAGGTTTTACCAATTTTAACCCAGGTCTTCCAGGTGCTGAAGTCAGCACTAATTTGAGTTGCTATTGTGTTAAGTAACTATAAACTTTGTCTGCTTCAACCCCTTATCCCTGCATCTTGGTGGTGTATGTAATCATGTTGAAGGCAAACACTCCATGCTCCAAGGACCTCAGTTAATGCCTACACGAAGCTTGTCAAGTAGCCAATGACTTGCCCTTTCTTTGTGAGTGACTAATGTCAATGCTGGCTCCTAAAGAAAGACACTTTTCATAATCGCCCAACAATCTGTTAAGTGAAAACATATGGATAGGCTTAGGCAAAGCCTGCCAGGGGTCTTTGCTGAATGGAAAACAGGTGCTCTCCTTCTGTGCCATGTAATACCCCGTCTACCCCCAAGTCCAAAGGTTAGAGGACTAATAGCTGCCTCGTGGTAATCAGGGGAAGCCAAGACACTAGCCCTGGTGAAACATCTGGGACATATTTTACATACTTGCAACATATGCTTCAGGTTCAATTAAAGTGAGGCTTTGGCACATTTATTAATCTTTTTTACTTTTATCCTATAAGAGGACCCACTGACCTGACCCCACTGTTGTACCATATGAGAAAACAGAGAAATAATGAGAGCTAGAGGTCAGTATTTGCTCGTATAGCAAAAAGCACATTTGTTTTCTCATGAAATTCCATTACGCATGACTCTATACACAAACGTTAAATAGAGGAACCAATGAATTTTTTAAAGTAGGAAATTACCCTTCTCCCCTCAGACACACTGGTAGCCAAGACTGAAAACATTCACTGCCGTGAAAGCCAGTCAAGAGATGGAAGCTGGTAAATGGAAACGCACAGGGTCCTTTCATATTTTCATTTTATACAGTAAAAACTTTATATGTCAAGATGTCCCCTCTAGGATTCTTCCTCTATTATGCAAACAATTAAACGTCTATTGTAAATTATTTCATTTGAGATTTTTTTGGTTCAGATATGATTTTTATGCTATCAATTGCATTATGAGTAAAAAAGAAAAATCTCTTTAGGTATCACTCCAATAGAGGGCTGGATTTATGAAAATCAGCTAACAATCCTTTCACGTGGAAAACACACTGCTTGTGGCCTCCTGTACAGAGGAATGCAGTTCACTTCACGATGCAATTTAAGCGCTCACTTTCAATCAACTTTGGTAACTAGATCTGAAAATGTGTTAGAAGCAGCGTGTCAATTGCGGACAACCAAACATTAGATTACAATAGATGTTACTCCAGAGATTTGGTGTTTCCACCTGGCATGTTCCACTTGACATCTATGTTTGGGTGAGCTGGTTAACCAGGTGTATCTATTGGTTACCCAAGCCTAACAGCCTCTCTATGACAAAATGACCATAAGAAGGGGATATCGGAAGTATAGAATATCAACCAACTGATAAAAAATATAGGTTGACTTCAAGCAGGGACACTGAAGTACTAGACTTCACTAAGGGTTTCCATTTATTAACATTTCTGGGGAAACTCCTGCTGCTGGGATGGATCTTTATGGTGGCTTTAATAATAAAGCAGCAACAAGCAGGGGAAAATGGCCCTAAATGGATGGCAGCTCAGTGTTTATCAGCAGAGAAATGATGATTCAGAGCTGGCAGGTCGAGTTAAAATACAAGCTCTCTACAGCTCTGCAACTGACCTTAACAATAAATCACATCATTTATTGCCAGAAGTGTATGCTCATGTTATTTAACATTAAAAACAAGCACATATGTGTTTTTGCAGGAAGGATATTTCGTTAGCTTATGTTTGATGATGTTTCTAATGACTAAATGATGTACAGAAGAAAAATTTCACATAAAAGCTCAATCAATTTAAAAATGGTTGAAATAGCCTCATGAGGGAGAAAGTGAGCATGTGTGTATTTCCATTTTCCTTCAAGCACTGAATATTAGTTAAGAAAAAAAGATCAATTGGGATAGGTTAACTGATCACTGGGAATTTTTACTTCCTGACAACTCTAATGCTTACTTCCAGCACAGAAATTGTTACACTGAGATATAACTATACATTTCTACTGGAATCACAAGTCAAGGGCATAAATTAAGATCTACTGGTTTTCTCCTTCGAAACCTTTCATTCCTTTTCTATAACACAAGTCAGATAGATTCTGTTGAAGGTCAAAATCTAGTTTTATACGCTAAACAATGTGGAAATAATGAACGATAATTTCTCCCTCCTTCCCAATCTCACTCCAAGAGGTTTTAGATTTTAGGTCTGGAACTGTCCGGAGACGATGATGGAACAGCCAGCATCGCCATCCTCCTGGCTATAGAAAGCAGCCCTTCCGACCCAGCCACTGCTGCCATGAAACAAAGTCATTCTCCTTCCTACTTGCAGCTGTCCGCTCTCCTAAGGGGACAACCGATCTGAGCAGACCAGAAACTAGCTGTTACCTACAATGGCAACCATCCCCAAACCACCAGCTCTCAAGACGCAAGCCTCGGAACGGGGCTTTCCTGACTGAGGAACCACAGGGTCGTCCCAAACCTAGGCAGGGGCAGTGGGAATCGGGGTTATTTCAAAGTCCTCTGGAGTGCTCCACACTTGTGTGTCCTTTTGCAGAGCAATTCTTTGAAAATCACAGAGGACAATACCCATGTTCAACTCATGCAGCCTATTTTTTCCACTCCCCACTTCCCCCAAAACATAGCTCGATTTGTAAACCTGAGACAGGACAAATTTTTGCCCTTCAAAAACAGTCATCACTGCTGTTATCTTCATGAGAGCTATCAAATTCCAGACAAGCTGAATTATATTTTTTTGTTCCTGGCAGAAAAATATTTGACCCAGCTCTGGACAAAAGCGAAGACGATTTATAGCCCTCTCTCCCTCTTTGCAACGTGCAGCGGCATTGTTAGGATGATAAACAGCACTGTCCAATTTTCTGGACTCAAACACTTCAACTCCTTTTTTAACTGTCTGTGAAAACAGTGTCATGTCTACATTGCCATCCCCAGGTACCCGAGTGCTGGAGAGATAATTACCTTGTCATCTTTGTCTTCTTCTTCTTCCTCGTCCTCCAGCATGTCCTCCACGACCTGCAGACAGAAACACAAGTCGTTTTGTGCTTGTAATGGAGAGAATTTTGTCCTGTCATTTGGAATCTTTCCGAAGTGAAAACTTTATTAACATTTGAAACGGATGCGCTGAGAGAGAATATTTGATCTAGAGATACTGATGGCAAAATGCTCTTCCTTTAATTGATTAAAACCAGGAAACTGAGTCTCCATCAGGGCAACCCTGTTTATGAGAAATGTTTTGTGACAACTTAAAGAATTTGAAATATGCAGAAGGTAAACGAACATTCATTTGGAGGATGCCTTAAATCAGGAAATTTCCTTTCTACTTATTCTATTGTCTGTATTAATCAGGCACTTTACATTTGGAGCTAGATAGCTAAGCATGAAACAGTTCTGTTATTTCTAATTTACTTTTTACCAAACTCTAAGATAAAAAACTATGTCTGCTAATTGATTCATGTTGGTGGTTTATGGCATAAACCCGACAATGACTTTTATGGCTCAAATTTTATTTTTACTTTTTCTTTCCTGAGCAAATAGTTCAGATTGTATTATGACTCAAATTTCAATTCTTAAGTATAAATGTCAAGTCTTGATTACCTCTATCACTTTTTTATTTTTGTGGATTACCTGAAACTTTCATTTTACTTCTCTGTGATTTTACACAAGGCTTATATGATAAAGATGGATATTATTATTATGTTATTCAATAGAATCATGGTAGGCAAATATTTTTAGACCTTTCTCCCAAAGCTAGAGACACCTCAGCCTCTTTTCATGTGTCCTTTTGATATAAACAGGAATATTCCCTGAGTGAAAACATCAATAACAAAGACTGCATTATGAAGAGAGTTATGTAAACTGAGATAACATGTCAGAACTCTCAGTTATCCCTAATAATTTTTCTTGAATATTCCAAAACAACAACCTCCAGGTCTCAGGAACCAAAATACATCCCAAAGTATCTGACAACTTGTGAGTGTGTTCCTAAGTTAATGTCATACTTTAAATCTTTTAATTAGCAGAATTTTGTGGTCTTTCATTTGGACAGTCAGCATTTCAAAAGAATCATAGTAGCACAATATGTGGTTTCTGATTCTGATGGATTACACTTACTTTAGGATATAAAAAGCAATTCAGCCTTCAACAAGAAAGATAGACTTCTGGCATTTTCTCTAACTGTATTCAGCCACTGCATAAGCATTTACTATAAACCCTTATCCAAGGAACACAGTGCTAGGTAATGTGGGAATACAAGTACGTCATCTCTATTCCTATCATCAGCTCTCAAGTGGCTTACAATCCAGTGGAATTAAGCAGAGACTATCAGATAATCTTTAATGTTGACTTTTTTTTCTTTGAGACAGAATCTCATGCTGCCGCCCAGGGTAGAGTGCTATGGCATCATCATAGCTCATAGCAACCTCCAACTCATGGACTCAAGCTATTCTCTGACCTCAGTTTTTCTATTTTTAGTAGAGAGGGTGGTAACGCTCTTGCTCAGGCTGATCTTGAACTCGTGAGGCTCAAGTAATCCACCTGCCTGGGCCTCCCAGAGTGCTAGGATTACAGATGTGAGCCACCATACCTAGCTAATGTTGACTTTTAATTTCCTCAAATTTGAGATATTGGTCAGTGGCTCTTGCTTGTAATCCCAGCACTTTGGGAGGCCAAAGTGGTTGGATTACTTGAGCTCAGGAGTTCAAGATCAGCCTGAAAGTGGGAGATCTCGTCTCTGCTAAAAATAGAAAAACAGCCAGGCATTGTGGAAAGCACTTGTAGTCCCAACTACTTGGGAGGCTGAGGCAGGAGGATCTCTTGAGCCCAGGAGTTTGAGGTTGCTGTGAACTAGGACACCATGGTACTCTACCCAGGGTAATGCAGTGAGATACTGTCTGAAACAAAAAGAACAAACAAAAAAAGACAATGATAGCAACAATGTGCAATTGAGGTGACATATGCCAGTGTTCCAAATTGGGCTGTTTGTGTTAGAGGTTTAAAACAGAAAAGAAGCCACAAGGTTTGGGTGCAACATTGCAGTTAAGCTTCATAAAATTTTTAAAAATAATTATTTTGTACTTCAGCAAAATTGCCTCTTAGATTTAAATCAAGTAATTTTTTTTTGCTAAAATTATCTATGCAGAGTCATATCAAATGTGTCAAGAAAAAGCAAAGTAAATACTACTCTTTTACTCCTTTGGATAAACTCAAGCAGTATTATAAGCTTGTTACAATGAACAATGTATTCTATGCGTCTTCTCTTCAGCACTTATCACACTGCAGGGGCTATGAAGGCTTAAATCTTTAGCAGATCGTTAAGTACACAGGGTGTTCCAGGGCTGTTTGTTGAGTGAATAGATGAATGCATCATCTTCCCTTCTTATCTTTGAGCACACTTTTGGGTGAAGTGCTTGTCACTTATCTCACAGAACTGATTTAGTTCACCTGGAAAGACTTAAGCCTAAACAATGATGCAAATGAATGAAAACAAATATTCAAAATGCTTTCAAGTATTTGCTTGGAAATAGAACCTAGGAAGTTTTAGCCTTCAGGATCTGGAGATCTCCACTATCTCCAAATTAATTTTCAAAAACCCAAGATATGATTGATTGAACCATAGCACAAATCATTAGCTTAATTTACACATTTACAAACAGCTGTGGAGCTTATGTTCAGGTATGACTCAAGGAGGCCTTCAGAAACAGGCTCTTCCTTTGCACAACCCAAACTGTTTCTTACCCTGCATCGTGGGTAATTGGCTACGCACAATTGCTCCACAAATGTGCAGCCAGAACCACCCAGTGCAACCGTTTGCTTTTACATTTGGCAGGAAAGTGTTGTGTTAGCGAGAGGCCTTTTTGCCGTGTTTTAGTGTTCCAGGGAGGGCTTTTCCCCTCTCCTCTGGTTCCTTCTTAATGTGACATCATAAACATCTACAAGTGAGGATTTATAATACAGATGGTTTCCTATGGATGCCTTTAAGCTGCTTGAGAATGTGTCCCACTATTACATTTTGCTCAGGTGAAGCTTATGGTGCCTTAGAAAATGGAGAAAACAGCACCTGTCCCACCGTGTTGATTAAGGATCCGGGGAGATGACGCATAGAAAGTGCCTAGCATAGATCCTGCATCACAGTCAGGACTCCAACACATTAGCTATCAACAAAAATAAAATAAT
Organism: Perodicticus potto; assembly: GCA_963574655.1. NCBI lineage: Eukaryota > Metazoa > Chordata > Mammalia > Primates > Lorisidae > Perodicticus > Perodicticus potto. The sequence goes on from CAUYRH010058157.1 coordinate 31,271, forward strand.
GCCAACGTAGTATCTTCTATGTTCATTTTTGGAAATTAAGTTACATATTTTTTCCTCATGTAAAATACTCTGTATTCTTAATGACATATATAATTCCCTGGCACCAAAACACAAATAAAGGGGTACAGGTAGGGATGTGGAGCAAGACCCCTAATCAAAATGGCGATGCTTCCACATCTCATCTCAGGCTGTAACGGCCCAGTGAGATGGGACGGCCATCAGGACAAGAGTGTCTCAGAAGCTGGGCTGTGCTCAGAGACATAGAGAGCTCAAGCCAGATGCAATGAAGGTAGAAATTGCCAACTGAGGCTTTAAAAACAAACTATATACATCACTGAAGTGCAGTTAATGACTGCATAAAATTGCAACCCTTTCCAGAGAACTCAAATAACACCTGCTATTTAGAATGTGCATGCTGGAGTTTAACACTTAACTAAGGAAAACAAATAAAGAAGTCCTAGCCTCAAATTCCAGCTCTTTCCTCTTCAAATAAAACGAAATAAGCACTACATAGTTTTGTTTTCAGGTATACAAAGTCCAATGGCCCAAATATTTGTCAGCAATAATTTAATAACTACATATATGTAGGATTTCCTTGAGGGGGGAAAAAAAGAAGAGTGACAAAAACAAAAAAATGCAGGTGGCAGAAAAGGTACATTTACAAAGTTGGATTTTTTTTCTCTTTTTTCTTTTTTCTTAAGGGGGGATATCTCAGATCGGCTCTAGAAATCTCTTTCCAAATTATGCCTTCTGATACCTTGCTTGAAAGCAAGTAGTATTAATCAAACAAAGGAAGGGCACCAGGGAAATCAGAAAGATGTAATGCAAGCAGTTAAAAGTGACACGACCTTCTGTAATGTCGCCCGGCACAGACTTACATGCCACACACTGGAAGACGTTCTTGAAAGAAACTGATTCTTGAGACTATTCCTTGAATGTAATACTAATAAAGATGACATTTAAAAAAACACACATAGACAGCCCCAATGCAGTGTGCCAGCTACATTGCAGCCAAAGAATAAGCAGATAACATTATTTTAAAAAGCATAATATTTCCTCATCCATACTCAATATTTGCAGAACATTTGCTATGAACGTATAATATCTGGCTGTTATGTTTTAAAAATACATTTTTAAAGTGAAACAAAAATGTATCTATAGACTACAGATCTCATATGGTTGTAGGGGGCTCTTTGCATATTATAAGACTTTGAATTGTAATCCCACACAAACAAAACATTTTGCGATTTGCAAGGAAGTAGAATATTATTAAACTAAAAATGTTAATAATGACATTGGTATCAGAATAAAAAACAAGACAGCATGTTTGGAATTATTCCACTAGATGATACAAAAGGGAGGTGACCAGAAGGAAGCAGTAACAGGAAGCCCAATGAGCAAGGAGAAGTGGCTTCAGGGAAACATGGTCATTACAGTCACCCCAAGATGGTGGGTACTAATACTGCTTTTCAACATCAATTTAGGGTCCATGTTTTAAGTGATAACAGGGGTTCAAGAGCCCACAACTCACTCTTGAAACATTTCATGCTATAATTTTCCCAGGAAGAAAGTCTTTTCACTTATTTAAATCTCTCTAAACAAAAAGAATCTTGGTTTTGTTACCATCATAAAATAAATATTGAGTACTGTGAAGCCAAAGCCTCTTGAAAGCCAATGCTGACACAATCCAGTTTCATTCGTGTATTTACTTCTTTTCCTTGGAAATAATTTTTGAATTAAATGGATGTTTTGCTATGTTCAGAGTGAAGAGTTACATAATTCAAATTGCTTTACTCAAACATGGTCTATAAAATACAACACATGTAAAGAAGAAATCACTGTTGTCCAGATGTGCAACTGCGATGTTAAAATATTAAAGAAAACTGACAGAAAAGAAAGAAGTTTCACATTTAGTTTCACATTCATAGAACATCCAAATGTGTACAGATGCTTATATTTGGATACATTACAAACTAAACGCCTATTTCCACCCTAAAGATATAGAAGAATTTGGGCAGAGCGGTGTTCTTCCACATGGTCTGGAGTTCATCTTTATATCATTGTGTGTAAACCAAGCAGAACACGCATCTGCATGCCAGCGGATTTATCACACGAGTGCAGGCTTAACATGACATCATGGAATGCCTGGGGATTGCCGAGATGCACAGAACCACTCAAATGCCTTCAGGTCACTGGACGGTACTGAGGTCAAGCTGAAGATTTTGGAGTCAATGAGATCTACAGATGAGCACTTGTGCAGACGTTTTTACAATGGGACAACTGCTTCTTACAAGATTTTAGAGAAGGAACTTTTACAAAATAAATGGCACAATTAAACTGCATCTGTATAACATACTCCATGTTTATAAGAATGATAAGACTCAAACAGGTCTGGGGTATACTGCTTCACCCAGGATATCTTGAAAGCAACCGCATGTGTGATGGCTGCTTAGTTTGATTCGGGCTATTAAGGATTTGACCTTGGAGTATTTCAGCTACAGCAGTCATCAAGATAACTGAACCACTAGATGTAATAATAATTAGTGTGTGATAGGCTTGCCAGTGAGGCTGAATCTACTGCAATACAAAAGAAGGCAGACTAAAAAGAAAAGCCTGAGTACTTACTGCTAAAAGACTCCCTGATTTTTACAGAGACACTCAGATACAATTATTTCTTCTTGCAGAATGAATTTCCTTAGCTCATTCTGAAAAGTGCCACATTGTAATTTAGTCTGATTCTTAATAGGAAATGTGGCTTTAATGTGGCTATCAGATGACTTCTGATGCATGCTCCTGATTACATAAGCCTGTACTTGGCACAGCAACAATAGCGTCCTTATTTGCAGTGTAATACACTTCGCTGTAAGGTGCAAAGACAGTAAATTTACTTTACTGGCCAAGAGTGTGTAACCTTTATTTTCTTAAGTGTCAGCTTAATATGCAGAAAAAGCCTTCCATTAAGAAAGGCTAAACAATAACTAACATAAATTCTATGATCAGTACAAGCATCTTAAATGAATTTCTTTTCATATTTCCTTCTCAGTATCTTAAATGTTCACTCTTATACTTACACAAAGCACTGTGATCAGAATTCTAGGGTTTATCTGAACTATGTCTCCATCTAAAGGCTTTACAATGTATTGTATTTTTTGCTTGCAGGAAAATTCTAATCTTGGTATCTTTAGGATATTGCATTAATTTGTAATTCAACTGAGCAGGAAAAAATAGAAAATAGTTCAACTATTAACCAGAATGTGTTTTTAAAATAATAATGCTTTCTCGACACTATATTATTTGTCAGGTTAAAAAAATACACAAAATGCTTCCCACAATTGAATTGCTTAATGTGCTTCACAAGTAAAAGTAAAAGATAGCTAGACTTACCACTCATTTATTTTATAAAATATGATGTTTTCAAAGCAAAATATTTTTACATATAATATGTATGTTTTAGAGACAAAGCAAAAAAAAAATATGTGTATCCACATATACGTATTTTTTAGAGATGGAGTCATGCTCTGTCACCTAGACCAGAATGCAGTGGCGTGATCATAGTTCACTGCAGCCTTGAACTCCTTCCTGGCCTCAAGCAATTTCCCACCTCAACCTCCCAAAGGTTTGGGATTACAGGGGGGAGCCACTGCACTTTGACCTATTTTTATATATTAATAACAAACAGAGGTCAAATATAAATGAGAATTATACACTTAAGTCTCTATATTTTGAGCCAAATTTCTATATCAGAAGCACAACTTTCTAACAAGAGAGGCACAATTTTAAATGCTTCGATTTTTGTAAAAAACCTTAGCAATTTTTGTTTTTAGGTGTCTAATGAAAGGTCCACATTATCTATTTACAATATTTTCTATTAAGAAAGAAAAGGGAGCTTGTGTGGTCTTTTTGTGTGTACGATCTCCTGCCATCTTTTCCTAAACACTTTGCTTCCGCCCATCATGAAAGCTGCCATAGGTAAGTTCTTTTTCAGGTAAATGCATAGTTCAGCATATACAGCACTATACTTCTAGAACATTAGAAATCTTTAAAGAATAGAATTTGAAAAAAAGCCCTTCAAAACCTTTATCTTGGAGATTAATGTTAGAAACTTTTGGACCATACTGAACTATCATTTGGTTTGATCACGTTTTATAAAAATTCACAGCAGCTTCCTATCTTAAGCAGTATGTTTGCTGTGGATAATGGAGAGGATGAGTGGAATGGGTGTACATTTGCGGAGAAAAATATTCTGACACTAATTTGGGTTCTCTTTTTCTTTTACCTGGAATATCTTAAGACCTGAGAATGTTATGTCAGAGAATTTAACTTCAAAAAGGGAGCATGTTTTGAATGTCAAAAAGTCATATAGTCAGAAAACCAGTTCTTTTCTTATATCCCTTTTCTATAAATAATAATTTTTTTATCTTTTTATATAAAGAATAATCACCTCACAAAAGAAAATCCTAGTGGGTTTAGACCTACATTTGGACTGAAAAGAATGTCTATGGTGAGTGGTGAATTGTAGCATAAAAGCCCGAATGAAAAGAATGTTCACGAAACCTCACACAAAAACTCCACGCCGTTATATCCTGAGCTTCCCACAATGTAGCACAGAGCTCTACATTCTAGGAAAGCTGCCTGGTCTACTTATCATTTCTGCTTTATGTAGTGTACTGTGTGATTGCTAAATTAGTGTATAATGCATTTATAATATTTATAGTACCAACATTTAGTTAAATAACCTTTATGTAAGATTTATGTTGATTTTTTTTATTTCTCATTTAATGGCAAATTATGAAGAGCATGTTTCATAAAGATAATTCTCCATTTAAATTCATCAGTCCATTAAATATTAAAATTATGTTTCTGATGCAATCGAGAACAAATTTGTCCAGCTTCAGTGATTATTTGCACTCATAAAAATTAGGCTTGATTAATAAAATTTAAATGCTTGATTAAGTTGACATTTTCATGTTCCATTCTGATTTATTAAAATGAGTCCCTGTCTCCAGGCTGGTGTGCTGGTGTAGGGTTACCTTTCCCCTCCTCCTGCCCAAGGCCCTTAGAAGCCTGTTAGAAAGGCGTATTTTGCTTTTAGAGGCAATCATGATTTTTGTGAAATGCCCTGTTCTCTGCTGACAGCACTGCTTGCCTTTGTCTTTATACACTGTGCTTGGTGGATTACATTGATTATTCTTTCAAATTTCTATGGTTATGGCCTGTAAAATGGCATATACTTAGAGTATTTCTGTTAATTCCAGTTATCAATAAGCTTTAATTTGTTGAAGATTGCTTTTGCTCAGATTTCTTCATATGCTTAAAAAAAATGATATATAGTTTTTATTTTTATGAGATATCCATATATATAGTGAGGGGATTACAGACATAGGAAATTGTACTGTGGCAACGCCACTGTCTTTGTCTACAAGCCTAAAACCAAGAAGAATGACTAATAGCCATGGGAAACCACCCACTTTAATAGGACTTACAAGGGAACTGAGGAGAGGTAGTGACTCAGATAATGTCTAAACCCACATAATGCTCACCCTAGCTCGCCCTGTTTTGTATGCAGTAAGGTGCTCAGCTGTCATTTACTGAGCATTTACTATATGTTCAACATATATATTGCCTCTTAAATCCTCAGAAGACTCCAGTGGATAATTACTATCCCCACGTCACTGGTGGCAAAATCGAGGCATAGGGAATGAATTAATTTGGATAACTAACATGTAGAAAGTTTGAAATTTAATTCCAGGTCCTCATAATTTCAGTTTGGGCTCTTAACCTCTGCCAATTACACAAGTGTTGTAGTAACGACTTATTTATAAGGTATTTTTGTTGTTTCCTATAGGAATATAACTTATTTGGGAGCTTTGTTTTTTTTCTCTTGTTTAAAGCAATGCAACCAGAAACTGAGTTATGTTTGAAAAAAGTGATAGTGTATAATCGTTATTCTGGGTTTTTTTGTTTTCTTTTTTGTATGATGAAGTAAATTCAGTAACAAAGGACAGAAATTGTCCTTGGAGGTGTTTGATCACTGATGCATATTATTCTAGTTCTATTAATATGTACACGATGGTAGGAAAACCTTACAGTTGTATGATGTTGACAAACATATCTCAGATAACACTTAAAAATGAATATTCTGAACTATTGGTCTCCCCAAAATAGTTGTGAGTTTTAAACATTTTCCACAAATAAAGATGTATCATTTAGTTTCCACTTTCAGTTTGTCAACTGAGGTCTTGTTGACAATTTCTTGTCACCTTTTTGAACCAGTAAGTTCTCCACAAACACTGTGTGAAATCCTCTTTCAACACCACCCCCCACACAGGGCATAATTATCAAGACAAGTAAAGTAAACCAATTACAAGGTCATGAGTCAGCCAGAGGGCCAGTCCCAGATCCCACCTCCTTCACCATAAAGTTTCTAAGAATTTGGCTATCTCCCAAGAAGAGAGGGCAAAGCTATTTAGAAGGGACAGGAACTCACCAGAGATAGGTGGGATGGCACACCCACCTGACACCAGACTGTGGGTGTTCTTTACTCTCCTCTCCCAAGTCTTAATCCCAATTACAGAAATGACAACATGGTAGGGGTAGATTTTTAAGAGGAGAACAGAAATGATAAAACCGCTTAGCTGACACATGGGTAGATACTTGGTTGGGTATTTTGAAGAACCATCAAAAGGTGAATTCTTTGGCTCCATGGGGGGCTTTGAAGGGAGCTTAGGGAGTTGGTTTTTCAATGACTCTCTGGGGCTTCAGGGGTCACCTGTGAGAAAACGCAGCCATTTGCTGGTGCAAGACCTTCAGGTTTTCTTCCTTCAAAGTTACCGAAACAATTTATTTACTAAGAAAGGAGCTGAGTTTTAGGAGAGAACACCTTGTTAAGCACTAGGAGTACCTCTTTGGCCCATTATATTCTCCTACACATAGCTGGAGAATCTGAACAGGTGGGAAGAATTCAGGGAGATGGTTGGGGCTAAAATATGAGAGTAACTATAAACATTCTGGCAACTGCCACTAACTTTGAACTCTGCATCTCTCTTCTGAGTCCTAATAGATCTAAAGCACAAAGTGTACATTCCAGGGAAGAAGAGCTTTAGTAAACTAACTTTTGAAAGTAGAAGAGTTTTCCTTATGTCTTTCTCTACATGAACTGACAGGTCACATACTAGTGATAGTCAGCTTCCACAAGTGTACAATTTTATCTTTCCAATTTTAAGCTCAACTGCAGTTTGAGAATTGAGTAAGAGGACAGCTAATAAACTCAATACACTTTAAAGGCAAATGTGGAGTTACTAAGTGGAAGGGACAGACTCAGAGTGAAGAGCAATTGCTGCAGAGAGGTTTGGCCCCTCTTTACATAATCAGTGCACGCACGTGTGCGCATACACACACACACACACACACACACATCTGGGAAGATCTACTTGCCTTCTGACTGCAGTTCCACACATCATATGTGGGAAACAGATCTCTGTCACTGCACCTATTATATTCATGTATTTCATTTAGTGGTTTGGCTCCCCCTCACTAGACCACAAACTGTCCTGAGTGAGGCAGAAAAGTGCCCAAAGATTTGCTTAGGACTTTCTTTATAGCACTGATAAGGCAAAAATACTTGAAACAAACATTTCTAAAAACAATATTTTAAAAATACATAGTATTCATATAGTGAAAAATGTGCATCCATTAAAAACAATGTAATAGAAGATTTTTCAGAATATGAGGGATACCTCTAGCTATGTTGTAGCAAATAAAAAGTAGGTAGGCTAACAGTGGGTTCAATGTGGTCCAATTTTTTTGAAAAAGTATCTGTGATAAGCAAGAAATATACATTTATATTTGTGAATGTATTTTTAAGAAAACAGTAGACAGCATAGAGAGAGCCTATAGGACATTTGGGAAGCTACAAATATACTCCACTCTAGATGCTCCTGCATCCCTGGGGCCATGCCACACTTCCTCTCCAGAAGCCATCGACCTACCATCTTTCAAAGCTCTTCTTTACCTCCAGGCAAAAGACCCCTCCTTCAACCCCTTTCTCAGCTGTGGGGCTTCAACCCCTGTGACAGGGGTGACCACCTGCTCCTGACCCCAGCCAGGTCCCTTGCGAGTGCATGGCACAGTTGGAGGAGAGGCCCCAGAGCTTACCCCAGAGTGACCACTGCAGGACAGTCACCAGGGCTACTGCTCGCCAACTGAACCAGATTCTCCACCAGTCGTCCAAGCCTGCAGACCTACCCTGCATTGCACTTGGACCTCAGATCCTTCTTGTGTGGCACCTGTGGCAAGGATTTCTAGTGCTCCAGCTGCCAGGCAGCCATGAACCTGATAGAGTAGGCCCCTAAATTCAAGACCCTGCCTGCACTGCTCTTCTCTGGCCACATGGTGTCTGCCTCTGCTGAGGTTACTGTTTTATTCTGGGCCTCAGTTTCCCCATCTATTTAAAGGGAGAAGCATTCTTCCTTTCTAGCTGTGTTGAGGGGTTGCCTTCACTGGGCCCATGGAATGGGTGGATTAGAGGAGAGTCAGAGAACACAGGCCTGGAAGCCCATGAGAACTAGGTTCCAGTCAAGTTGTCCTGTGTGAGCTTTTCAAAATGGCATAACCTCTCTGTGCCTTTTTTCCCTCTTCTCCCAAGTGGCGAACAAGTTGTACAGAAGCAAGATGAACAAAAGAGCATGGCATGGGTTTCTTCCATGACTTAGCAATTATGAATTGGGCTGCAATGAACATTCTGGTACAGATGTCTTTGTTGTAATGTGATTTTTGGTCTTCTGGGTATATACCTAGTATGGATCCATGAATGGATTAATAAATTGTGGTACATGTATACCACGCAGGAATATTACGCAGCCTTAAAGAAAGATGGAGACTTTACCTCGTTCATGTTTACATGGATGGAGCTGGAACATATTCTTCTTAGCAAAGTATCTCAAGAATGGAAGAAAAAGTATCCAATGTACTCAGCCCTACTATGAAGCTAATTTATAGCTTTCATATGAAGGGTATAACCCAACTAT